>LR736881.1:2287368-2476314 GCA_902654985.2 Oryctes borbonicus | reverse complement strand
GAATGATGCTGCGATTGGCTCATTCGGCGTTGACTGGATTGAATTCGGATGATGCTGCGATTGGCTCATTCGGCGTTAACTGGATTGAATTCGAATGATGACTCTCTTGTGTATAACAACTATCCGGCTCGAAGGACCATGTTTTGTATTGTGCGCTGGAGTTTTTACACTTTTGAGATTATACGTAGCTAGGATAACATCTGATTACATTTGTTTGTGTTTTTATTTGTAGAGAGGACTGTTAAGACAACCTAATCTAACCCTTATATGTAAGTGTCCCCACTACTAACCATTATAATAGTAGGGATGAAATACGGGCATGTTCATTCGTCACCGAAATTACCTGAAGAGCCTTTGGAAATTCCAGACTAATAAAATAATTTAGTTTTATTCATATCCTCAAACAGCTCAACTAATTTCGGTTTACAATTTATCCTCTAACCTAATAGTTTTATGACGATCTGCCATAAAGGCCGGAAAATTAGAGATTAAGCTTAGACTTAAGCGGGTATTAGCAACCAAACGCAAATAATGTATTTACCTAATCTAATACAATAATACACAGTACAAAATAACCCGAACAGTAGTTGATCCTTCAAACTGCGAAACAGAAACGTCTTGAAAATTATCATTTTCACTAAGTGCTCACAATGAACGTTCAAAAGTAGATTATCCAGAATATGCACACCGGGAAATTTTGTTAACTCTATTTGGGCGATAGGTTTACCCTGAATAGCTACCGAGCCACGTATATTTTGTGTGCGCTAACGCGTGTGAGAGAGCAAAAAGGTTGTCTTCTCCTCATTAATGCTTAATTTGTTGGCACAAAATCATACAACCTATTGGGAGCACTATTTGCGAGTGTCTCGGTTTGTGGTACGGTTGATCCAGTTGCAAGTAGGGCGGTGTCATCCGCATATATGAAAACAAGCAGAACTTATATGTCATTTATAGAACTGGACCCAATATAATTCCCTGAAAAACACTATGAGGGACAGGTAAGCAACTGGACCTAACGCTCTTAAGACATGCCTCCTGCTTATACTATACCCGAACATACCGCATGCGGCCTCTGAGATATGAGCATATCCAATCTAGAGCATTTTCTCCGATACCATGTTGTTATTCAAATAACTTTGCCATATTTGATATTAACGAGATTGGTCTATAGTTGTGCATATCAGTTCTATTATCCTGTTTAAAAACCGGGACTACTTATGACACCTTAAAACATGGAACATTTGGAAATACGCCATAAGTGAAAGATTGATTTAATAAATAAGTTAATTGTTTCAACATGTATTTTCCAAGTTCTTTCAAAATTGCAGCCGATATTCCATCCGGTCCTGAGGAATTTTTGTTTTTGAGCTTATTAATGATTTGGTTCATTTCAAAGGTAGTTTGAGGAAAGAGATACATAGTGTGTGCGTTTCCTGGTGTCGTGCCGTCAATCTTACCTCAAGTAAGTGGTGTAAATCTTGTTTTGGAATTTGTTGAAAGAAAGCATTAAATTTATGGGTATGATATATAATGGCTCCATCGAGTTCAATTATAATGTTCTTGTGATCAGAGTTAGAAGAGTTGAAGTTTCGAACGATACACCACATTCCTCCAGTTGTATTTGCTAACATTGATTATTATAATCTAACTTAGCTCGTATAACAAGGATCTGGTGCTTCTTTAATTAAGCTTTATACAGATTCCGTAAGTCAGTTATTGTTTCTGTAGAATAAAAAGATCCTTAATCCTGTCACTGGAAGTCCTTATTTCATCTCTAATCTATCCCTTTATTCCCGCAGTAGGATTAACTATATGCGGTGTTATTAGCAATGACATGTTATAGTGATAGGAAAGTGTGTTTAAGAAATAGTCAACTTAGTCGTATAAGATTGGGCTGAAACGTCCCAATCTTCGTGTTCTAGGTAATATTGACATTTGTTTTTATTATCAATTGAAAAGGACCTTCTTTCAACCCGTAAGTGATTTACTGGTGTAGAGACCAGGTCCTTTTCAAGAACAAAAGTAATAGATCCATGACCAGACAAGTAAGACAAGATTAGAGTTTATAATATGTTGTTGATCAGATGGTGTGTAGCGCTTGTGGATCGTGTAGCACCATGAACCAGAGGATGAAAAGAACATATTTACAACTTGTAATGCTTCGTTGCTACCTTTTAGAAAGCCTGTGTTAAAATCACCACATATAAATACGATGTGCGTAATGGTATTTAGATGGGAAAGTAAATGGTACAGTGTCGATAAAAACGGACCATAATTAGCTGACGGAGAGTGATATAAAGTGATAATTATATATTTCCTATTACTCATCGTCTATTCCAGCGCATAAGTCTCAAAGATCTTTTCAGGTGTGATTCCGTGAATATCTACAGGTCTTACATAAAAATTCGAGTGAGCAAATATACAGGTACCGCTCTTTGCCTTATAGAACAGACAGAAATTTGATATCAACTTATAATTTGATAAATTAATTGTTGAAATTTGAGCACTTTTTAACCAAATTTCAAATAAACGAAATACATTGGATTAGATTCTAGAGCGCATCCTAGCAAATTGGTTTTCTTATTTATGGTTTGTATATTCAAGAAAATAGAAAATTCTTCAAAAACCGATATGTAGCTTAACCTTATTAAAGAAAATGAGAGAAAATAAAAAATGTATTAAAGTATTACAAGAAATATTTCTTTAGAAAATAATTCGTAACGAATTTAAAGCATTTCATAACCTTCTGAACTGACAACTTTCCACTTGCAAGCGCTTCTTTTCCTCTTTCAAGAAGAAAATTTTGAGTGGAGTCTCAAATACAAAAAAGGTGAGGACTAAAACTTCAAAATTTAAGCAAAACCTCGTGAAATACAGCTTTATGTACTGTAAATGTGTTCTGTCTATGAAATATGTCTATATGGGTGGGAATATTTTCAGAAATTCGCCGATAAAACTTCAAATATATACATTGCACCAGTGAAAGCTTTTTATAAAATATGTAAAATATTAAACTTTCATAGAGCAGATAGAAATCCAAACAAAATTTAACAAATTTTCAATTTTGTCCTGTTAATTTAAATTAACAATAAAATCCTTTTCATCATTACAAAATACAAATACAAAAGATATAAGGAAGCCAGGACCAGCCACTACTACCCGAGGATAATACGCGAATCCGTAGAAATAATGAAGAACACCAACAACTTCAATCGCGAAGACGGATACAAGTTAGCATTACGGAGTCGTCATACAACGAACGACGCAATTCAGCGGAACGGAACAGTTATGGATCAGCAAACCGGAACGGTTATGGATCAGCAAAACGGAACAGAAATGGAATATATAACGAGGAGCAAGAGACAACAACACCAGTCTTTAGAAATTTTCTGAAGAAGCTGTCAGCATGGTCAGAGAAACGTTAAGTAAAATATTAACTACGCGACATCACCCGAAAGACATTTCTACTATGGATTACGGTCGTGAAAGCCTACACTCATTACAAAATTTGTTTTAATAGAGCCTATAAGTTAAATAAAACTGAGAAGATCGGGAGAACCATAACCATGATCTAGCAGAATGATAGAGTGTAGTAGTACAAAGAAATCTATAACAAACAAGCGTGACCAAACTCTTGCTCTGCCCTTAATTGATGATACATGTTATCAATTGCAACCAACTCAAAATATAAGGAGATGAACACGCAAAATATTAACTTAAACTCTCAATGTTTCTGGATTTGTCGAGACAAAAATGCAACAGACATCATCTAAGAACAAAATGTGTGATATGATGCTGAAGCTTGAATACCCACGAATAGTTAGTAAAGACACTGAAAGAAAGCCAAATAAAATCTCGGTAAGAGGAATGGTATGCGGGCAATTTGAAATGGACAGAAGTTTAAGGCAACGAGATCGATTGTCTACTGTTCTATTTAACTTGGCCTTAGAAAATATAATCAGAGAGAGCGAGATACAAACAAGAGTCTTAATCTAACAAAATGTAAACTGATAAAGAGAAGGTTTTTAGACAATACGGAATATGGACTTCTTACTAATTAAATATCTAAAAATGGAACTAGCTGAGAAAACACTGTAAAACTTTGTTTCCCTAAAAGGAATAAATAAAGAATGTAAATTTGAAATGTTGATCAATTTGACTATAGGAATAGCAATCACGAACAAAAATGAAGAACATGTTGAAATAGGCAAGAGACTAACTAAATGAAGTAGAGCGATAGGGGTGGAGCGTTGATGGAAAATATAAATTCTAAATTAATAAACAGAAGAATATACGGAGCAACAATCCGAACTATAGTCATCTATGGCTGCGAAACGTGAATCGTATAGGTATATGAACAATGAAAATTAGAATTTGGAAAAGGGGTTTTAAGAAATATATTTGGAGGTATAAAAAATGCAAATGAAAAAGAAAACAAACCAATAAGGAAGTTATAAATGTTTACCAATACGCAACACACTAATTTATATCAATGTATCTATACGAAAGTATGTGTTCATCGATATAATAAACAACCATTTATCAAAATGATAAGGTCGTTTGTGGAACCAATTTTGATTAAAAAAGTGGTTACATTCACGCACTATTTATTGTTTTTACGTACCTCTTTCATTCAGTGTGAAGACTAAACTCAAGAGCATTTTGTGCGGTTTTCTGCTTCAACATTAAGTGAATTATAACGCTTCGAATGCCGGCTTGGCATGTCCCCAGCCCCGCCAGAAAAATCCGTTATAACTCCGTTGATATTAAAGCAGAAAATGTTGTTCTTGTGGCACAAAACAGCATAAAATAATAAGGTACACGAATTTCAAAATTTGGGAGTAATAATTCTATCCTTCTATCTCAACAATGAATGTAATAATGTAATATAATAATTAATTCCTGCTCAATGCTAATCTAATCATTTTAAGAATGTATCTTATTGCATATTACTCGTTATTAACAGCATCTCCATAACCATTTATACATCATTTCGTATATGATCTGTTTCAATAAAATGTCCAATTCGATATTCTATTTTTTATTATATTTTACATAAAATTGGAATTTTTAAAATACTTAAAATCTTGAAGTTCAAATAAAAGTTTACTAATATAGTTGATGCTAAAGTCAAGATTCGAGCTAAAAATCTAATTTGTGATGATTTTGGATGATATCTTCAAGAGAACTGTGGACTCGTGATTTTTTCTTTTGCAATCGTGATTTTACCAAGCTATGTTTGCCATAAAAAAAATATCGGAAAGAATGGAGAACAATGCCTAAAAAAATGAACCTTTTATCTTCGGAAGAACATGATTCAAACAAGTAAACTTCTCCAAATTGATCATAATTTTATAATTCTACCGCGTATACCATCAAAATCCTATAAAAAATCATAAATTCAAGGCAAACCATACTTCCTTCCTTTAAACCTCCTTCACCTAAGCAGTTTATATCCCATTCTACGCGTCCGCTTGGAACCGGCCGGTGTGTAAAAGCAACAAAAACTTTTCTAAAATCATGTATTGCGCATTTAAGTATATCGTTTAGAATTTATAACTTGTGAGTCCTGTCGACACGGGAAGAACAAACAAATAATACTCGTAGAATACGAGTTTTTACGCCCAGGTAGGTACACGTTAAGACATCGTCGAGGTTATACTGAACCTGAAATTGAGATATTCATCGGATTCATTTCCGCTTTGCTCCCGCAAGAATCCGTGTATTTTGGCCGATTCGTTAACAGCTGCAGTGGAACGTGCTTAGTCATAAAGTTCGGGCATCAATGCGCACTCCGAATGGCTTTATTACATGACAAGGCAAATGGAAGCTTGATTTTGAAATGATTTCGTTTTCTTTCGTCCGTATAATTTGTTATTACTAAATGTTGTACACATTCAACATTATAGTACTGTTTATACACGGAAAGAAATGAAAACGAAGATTCCTGATCAAGGCCGGAACTAGGACGTGGTGAAGGTGGCATTTGCGCCGGGCGAGCGAATCCTCATCGTAAGTAAAAGCTCAGCAAAAAGGTGAAGCAATAATATCTGGTAATGCGCAAAGTTTGCTGTTTGTTGACAAAAATGAGATTAACAAATCTGTGAACAGTTCTCAACAGTTATCCAAAGATTTAAGTCCAATCCAAGGTTAATGAATAATAACCGTAAACACTGACTCAATTTAAACGGTTATAGTGTCCATAGGACTCGTTTTTATGTTTCGCATGTCTATTTTATGCTATAAAAATTGTCGAATCTCGGATCATTTTGATATTGCACCAAAATTTTATTTGAATGTAGCTTTTGTTCCTACATAACATTTGCCACAATAGTTTTATTGTAGTCTCCGATTCAACATATCAGTATCGACACTATCATTTCTTCTAATTCCTTTTATTTATTGAACTGTAAAAATGCCTCCAAAGAAGAAGTTGTTAGGCGCTCAGGATAGGCTCATCCAAGCTGAATGGCTGAAGTAGTAGTAATATAGCAAACTTCTTCACAAGAGAGGCACTCTCTGAGTTTCCATCCATAACATATGCCACAGATACAATGGATATTAAATCCAATCTAATAGAGAGCGAAGCACTATCTGAATTGCCATCCACATCGTATGCTGCAGAGAGATTGGATATTGAATATAATTTAACAGAGAACGATCAGAATCTAACAGAACTTAAACGAAACATAGACTTTGATAATATGAAAAAATGCATATCGAAATATATTTAATTAATCCTAAAACATTTAAATCCATAAAGGCTCCGTCAAACTTCACATCGAACACGGTCCTATTAGTGGCGATGATACACAAATATACCCATCAACAAATAATAGGCGATTTGTTCACAAGAACAATGACAAACGGAGAGAGAATACTCAGAAAATGGTTAATTTATTGCAAAACACTGGATGCCCTATTTTGTTTTCCATCCACATTGGTTTGTGATGATAGATATACTATTTGAGTTACTGATTTCAATGATTGAAAACATGTGAATGCTTATTTACCCAAACAACAGTCTATCGAGATAATTATATAAAAATGAAAGAATTCCAGAAGAGACTGAACCTGAAACTCAATCGGTCTGACACTTATCGTCAACTTCAAGAGCTGTTAACCCATTACTGTGATGAATCTGGTAACGGATAATAACTACCGACGAAACGTGGATTCCTTATTCCAGTCCTGAGACCAAAAGTCGATCCAAAGAATTGCGTAAACCGGAAGAAGGACCACCACTTGAGACGCGTGCCGTTCCGTCTATTGGAAAGGTAATCCTTACTGTATTCTAGGATTGCGAAGGTATTATTTTTATAGATTTTCTGCCGAAAGGTACTGCAATTAACGCAGAATATTATTCGGACCACTGCGCCAGGCACTTGTCACAAAACGGCCTGGAAACTTGCATAGGCATCCGTTATTGCAACAGGATAATGCAAGACCCCATATTGCAAGAACGATTTACGATGGGAATTACTTTGGCATCTACCTTACTCACCAGTTCTCGCACTCAGTGATTTTCATGTGCTCCCAGCTGTGAAAAAACCTTTGCGGGGTGTTCGGTTTGAGTGTTTAACTAACGTAAAACGTGTCATAAATAGGTAGACTGAGGAGATACTAAAAAAGTTCTTTGAGGACGACTTAAAAAAAAATAGTTTATTGTTGGGATAAATGTATTCAGTTAAATAATAATAATAATCTTTATTAGTGCCATTACACAACAACAGTGCTTACACAAGTCACACAAACGAAAAAAAAAATAGAATAAATCTAAATGTACAAATACATATCATAGCTATTACTACTCAGATACTCATCGACCGAATAGAAAGCTCGAGAAAATAAATATTTTTTAATTGTCCGTTTAAATAAAGAAATCGGTAAATCCCTAACAGAGTTTGGAATAATATTATAATACTTAATAGCATAGTAGCTTACTCCGTCTCTGCTTTTTGCTAACCTATGAAAATTTTATCGTAAATTATCATTATGTCTGATGTAATGATCGTGAATCGTAGAATTAGGTGTATATTTATTTAAGTTGGATTTTACGTAAGTAACACATTAAAAAATGTACAAGCATGGAGTTGTGAGAATTCCCAAAGATCTGAACGAATCTCTGCAGCCATCCACATATCCAATGCCAGATATTAGTCTTATACATCTACGTTGTAGAGCAAATATTTTATTAGAATGATACGAATGGCCCCAGTTCAATATGGCATATGACATACTTGAACAGACCATAGTAAACACGTCTTAGAGAATTAATTGTTAATTTGGAACTTAAAGATCGTATCAAGTAAATTGTTGATGACAGTTTTTTGGATAAGGCATTAACATGACTTTCCCAAGTGAGAGTTTCATCCAGATAAACACCTAGAAATTTAACAGGTTCATTTTGTGAAACATTTTCGAAAGGTCGTAATGTAAATAAAATGAAAATTATGTAGGAAAACTGCATTGTAAAATTGATGAAAATTGACGAAATAAAAAATTATAACTAAATTCCCTCGTAGAAGGGAACCAAACCTGTGTATAAAGTGCAAACAATAATTCTTTAACATCTTGATGCGCTCATTTAAATCTAAAAGCATCTGTTGATATAATGTTATGGTTGTATAGCTAACAGCGAAAACAAGAATACAAGGCATTCCTGGACCCGGAGCATTAGCTATATAACCTTTATACTTTTTATTTAATACTTTTAAATTTTTATTAAAGGAAGATAAACAAGTAATGTTTTTATATCTATTATTTGAAGCCACAGAGTAAGTTCGCTTACATCTTGTGTTGTGGTAACAAGGTAACCTTTGTTTAGAACATATTCTACTATCTGTACAATTCTCAGCACTTTCTACCAAGTATGTGCAATGTGTTCTCTCCTCTAAAGCGTGAACGGAAAAGTTTTATATATTCTTTACAAAGACATTTTTAAAGGTATTTCAACTGTTAAAACGGCCCTACAGGAACACTATAAGGTCTGTAGGAAACACAATTATTTGTACTCAATATATACCTATAAATAATAATGAAATAAATATTTCCGACAAAATTCACACCACACCCGCAGATCACAGATATTTCAACTACCGCAGAACCAATATTCAAATTTTGAATTTCGTATTTCGCCTTCTTACCGAATTAAGCAGTGTTCTCATTGGTAAACTATTTGTCCATAACACAAGTCAGGGTTATTCCAATTCCTACAATCTAAACACCCTGTATACTGAATATAATTTTATCTTGTGCAACACCTATCTCCAAATATTTCTTATTTGAAAACTAGACATTTGTCCAAGTTGCTCAGGAAAGGACTTACGTTCCGTCAACGCACACACGGTATTTAAAACCTTATACATACATGTACCACTATCTCTAAACGCATTTACTATTTTATTTAATCCTTGCCCATTTCTCTGAAAGAAGTTTTTTGGACAAAATGTTGATGCACCGGGCATGCAAATACTCTTTCACATATCCCACAATGCTACTAAAAAAATGCATAAATGGGAATAGATATAGAAAAATATTGGAAAATATGATTTTTATTTTTTCGAGATATGTTTACAAAAATTTGCATGTAGCCTGATAATTAAATGCTGAGCAAATAACTTTTTTGAAAATCATGTCATCTAACCTCAATTTTTATCAATCTTTAAAATCTTTAAAATTCGTCGCCATTGTAATGATCACGCGATATGTGCCGAAATAAATTTAGGGATTTTTAGGAATACAACATTTACGTCGGTTTCAAAATTTATGTTAATTTAAAAAAAATAACGTAAAACTTTATGTTCAAAATGATTGTTGATGAATTCATAGAAAAAACGGTTCACAAATTCGGTTTTAACCCAATCTATAATATCTGCGGGAATTCACAGTACTAAAAATCGCATCATACTGAAAACAAAAATTAGGGAAAATTTTTGCCAATGGGTATAAAACCCATAAATAAACTAAAAGAAATTTCAAAAATATGGCGTAAAATCGGCAGTTTTTGTATATTTTATGGGTAATTCCCCTGGTTCTTACTAATATCAAATGGCTTTGATTCTAGTATTGACACATCACCTCATGTCATCTACTGTCAAGTAATTTTTAATTGTCAAAATATCGATTCGTAAGCCCTGTTCTGAGTTGTCCTCCTATCCGACAACGTACTGTATATAACTTGGTGTGTGAAAGAAAATCATTTTCAATCCTTTAAGAGACACCTATAGGGCATAAATCCAACTACTACGCACTATTAACTATTAGATTACCCGATCTATAGAATACTACATTACCAACATAAATTTTACCGTACAATGCGAAATTATGCAACCAATCTTGCACCATTAGCTCCTCATAAAATAATATTTTTGTTACTATTAATTAATATAAAAAAACATAAGGTTACGGGAACATTTATTTTTCTTTGGAAACACTCTTCACAATAAAAAATATATTCACTACTTCACTACTACTATTCACTACTCAATAAGAAAACAAAATTATGATAGACCTATCCTTTTTATACCGTGTGATATGCACAGAAATTGAGTGTATTTTTTTTTGTTACAAGCTACTTTGAAAATTTTGGAAGGTACCAGGAACGCCAGTTACCAAACGACTCTTATATTTCCACAGGTCCTGTGAAAAAGTTTCCTATTATATCAAATGTTAATTTGCTGAAGAAATTAGTTTACCGGTATGCACCAATAAAATAATATAAACAAATATTATTTTTTGGTAAAATATACCATAATTATCTACCAAATGTAAAGCCACATGTAAAAATTACTCACGCTGTATTTAACACTGTAACCTCGTTTTCGGAACATCCGTTCAACCTCCTCGGCGATATGTTGTTGGCTTGTCCCTCTAACATCAATAATTTCGCAATTACTCTCAGCGAAGTGAATAGAAATAACTTTCCTGAATCCCTATAATAAGAGCTGGTAGTAAAAATATCTCATAAAAAGGTAGGATAAACACATTTGTTAAATTAGGACCGGAACCATGGAGCAAAATCGGATGAAAGAATGCTGTATCCCCTTTCTCCATCACTAAGTCAACCTTAGGTGCGTTTTCAAAGCCACAAACACCATGATAGGCATTATTCGCAATATTCTGCAAAATAAGGTTTACATCGAAATGTGTTTAAATACATTAGCGCTGATAAAATAATGGGCGTTATACTTCCGGATAAATGTGAGGATACAAAACGTCCCTATGAGAGCCAGGAATAACAAAAAGGCAACCGTTACGTTGATCAATTCTTTCCATGGCCGTCCAAGACGCACAGATACTATCGGCTGGTCGGAATGGAAAATAATGCAAATCCTAAACAAAACAAATTTAAACGCTAATAGGCAAAACCTTCTCCTTAAAAAATCTTAAAAAAAAAACACTACCTGATGCAAAGGATGCCTTGAAGTATCTTTATCAGCGTCTGGTGGTTTGTTAATCAACATAGAATGTACAGCAGTGATATTTTCGCCAATAATATTCGAAACAATTTTTACCACAGCCTCATCACAGGCGTATTTGAAAAGCACATCATCATATAAAAAGTCTTGGATCTATAAATTCAATAAGACCATCAATCAGTTATTGTCTGATTCCCAATGGACGGGTGAATCTTACTTTATTAATAAGAAATTCGCCTTTAGCGCCGGTTTTCATCAATGAAAAATCTTTCATTATAGTCAAGTTTCCTGCATTGGTTTTCCCTTGGCAAATATCTATGAAATGCTTCCTTGAAAATTCAATTTGTCATTGAAAAAAAAGATATTTTCGTTATGGTTTAACTACCTTTACCGGTATTCATCCAAAGAATCGTGGCTAACTAAATTACGAAATATAATATAACCATTTTCTTCATAGAATTGACGTTGATCATCTGTCAGGTACTTATTATTTTTGGTATATCTGAATATGGGTTTTCTGAAATTTAAAACCAAGGTATTTTATACTTTGTTTATATAAAATGGCGTGTCCATTTTGAACCGGGTGATGCGGGTGATATAAATGGTTATATAAATGGAGTCATATAAATGGATCGAGTGGGCTTGAACAACGCTTCGATTCGGTCGTGTATTTTCGTTACACATTACATATTGCAGTTGACAAAAAATGCACAAGCAAGTCTAAGACGTTACCACCACCCGCTACTGTAATAGCCACAAGTTGTGAACAATTTTTAATAAAAATCGCTTTGGTTTGAACTTGCCTGTTTAAGGTAGATTTTGTAAGTTGACATCATAGGATTGTTTTCTACATTTTTTTGAATCTTTCAACGCATTCTCACTCTAATTGAAGATTGCAGAAGGAAGATAACAACCACAGCGTATCAACTTATTATTATATCTATATTTCAATCACTGCATTACAAAATAATTTTCTTGTAATAGTGTATTAAAAATAATTATAATTTTAATAAAGCATTTAATTGATAAGATCCACAAGTCCAAGTTATTTAGTAGAATGGATGTGATGGATGAATCCGTGTGGTGCTTTTCCAATTTCATTACTAATGAATAGTTTATTATTTCCTAATAATCCAGAGAGAATAAAATATGGAATAAATTATTTATACTCTCTAAAAGCAGTTAAAGCTTGTTACCATCCGTGCTCTCAAAAAGAGTACAGATACTCTATTTGATGATCTTAATTTTGTACTCTCTCTCCTTTTAGATAAGTTTGAGTGAAAAATATGTAACTACGTGATATTTATATAAGTGACTCGCTTCTTTTTATTCATTATGTAAATCCTAAAAATTTTTTCAACGAAATGCAAAACAGTCATGAATTTTCAAATTTATTGTCTTCTGAAGAATAGGTACAATAATTTAGCAAATACAAACAGTACGGCATCAGAATTTTTTACGATTTGCAGTTATTTCTTTGCAATTCCTTCGTCTAAAGCAATGTGGAAAGGATTTTTACGCAGTGCAATGAACTGACAGCAAAAATAGATTTCTACCAGTTTTTGTAAAAACCTTGTTAATGAATCGATTTAATTTAAGCATTTGACTGCATTTGGTTGTTTTTATGACACCATTTTCCATGTTACTTAATAACATAAAGAGCAAATCAAAATATGAGAATAATTAAATAAATTTGTCATGTTTACTTTCTTCAATTAAGACTGTTACAGAAAATACATTTGTTGAAACCTTTTCGCGTAATTAAGCGATCTCAAATCAGGTTCACAGATATAACAAAATAAATATTCCATGTAATACGCGGTAATGTGATACAAATAAGACAGTACTTACGAACACATTTTTAGTGTAACGAAAATGTAGATATAATCCTTCTACGACACTTTAATTACTAACGAGAAACCGAAAACAGATAAGAGAATGTTATTTTTATCCGAATCAACTGCAAAAATCAGTACAAATAGCACATCCAATATACAGCAACATATATTATCATTATACGGTATAGTGGGGACAACAATAAGCTGTATATTTAGTCAATTAAAATTCTACCGGGGTCGTTCAATATGTCATTAGAAAAAGATAGAAAAAGAAAGGATTTTTTTATAGATTTTTATTTATTTTTCCACGTAATCTCCATTTACCTCCACACATTTTTCGAAGCGTTTTTATTTGGACGATGATTTCCTCGTTCGACGCGAACCGTTATCCGCCGACCCATTATTTCAAATTTGGAAATAAAAAGAAGTCAATGGGGGCCAAATCCGGTGAATACGGAGGATGTAGTAATTCGAATTTTAATTCCATAATTTTGGCCATCGCAGCTGCATAGGTGTGCGAGCGTGCATTTTTTGACAGAAGAGGATCTTTTTCTTTTTCAAATCACGACGTTTTTTCTCGATTTCTTCGCTCAACCGGCCCAATAACGACGCATAGTACTGTCCAGTTATTGTTTGTCCTTTTTCCAAGTAATCAGTGTAGGTGATTCCTCGTGCATCCCTCACCTTGCCGGCCGATTTCACCGTCTTCGCCTTCTTCGAAGCCCGTTCACCTTCAGAAACCCACTATTTTGACTGGCCCTTTGTCTCCGGAGTGTAGTAGCGTATCTATAGTTATATATCAATGGAGAAACTCGTCAGGATTGCGACGGAGAAGCGTCAAAACAGCCTCAAAATCGACCACACGATTGCACTGAGAACAAGCGCGGCACCCATCTTTGCCACTTTTTTCGCGCCCAGTTTTTCGTGCAAAATTGAAAACACTGTACTATTTCGCGCACTTTGATTCGTCGATCATTAAAACCATATCCTGGATTTTGTCAATCATTTCGGGGGTAGTCACTTAAACTGGACATCAAAAACGACGTTCATCTGCCACGTTTAAACTTATTGGTCCAATTGTAAACAAATGCTAACACATGTACCATGAAGATCATCCACCTCGCTCGAAATTTACTTTTTTCCATTTTTCCATTATGGTAACTGAGACTTTGACAGCTAGCGCCATCTCTTAGATTTGCTCAGAACTTATTGAATCACCCTTGTACCTACAATTTGATCTACCTAAAAATATGCCAATAGGTAATGTTCATAAAAACCATGACCGTACTTAAAAATAAAATTCAATCGTGAATTGAAATCTGTCAAGAATTTTACTTTGAAAACTTAATTCGTGAAACTAGACTTTTTCATTCATAACTTTACGTTAATTGATGTTTAAAGCGTTTTAAACTAATTAATTCATTGATTTATCGACTTAACATTAAATTCTTTATGAATATGAAGATTAGCTTCTGAAGCATTTCTTTAGTTGGAGATAGTAAAAATAATTATGTTTACAATTAAATAGTTAATTAAACGTGGTAGAGGAATAAATACTTTTTATTGCGGATAATAATAATAAAAAGGAGTTCTCAAAGACAATAACATTTTTATTTACTTGTTAATTATATAAAATATGTAATTCCTCATACTAAAACGCTTTTTACTACATTTTATGAAATATTACCGCTAAAAAAAATTTCTGCTTTTGCCTCTAATATATTTTTTTTTAATTGCGAAAAATTTATACCTCATCATTGTAAACTTTTCGGTCGTTGGGATATAGCCTTTCAAATCTAATACATTCTTTAATAAAGTTGTCTACCTTGATTCTTAAGGTAAAACTCCATGGTCGTCAATATTTCCAGAGATACAGTACCAGTTGGTTTTGAATAAGAGTACAAAAAAAAAACAATAAACCGGCAATGTGTAATTACAAGTAGTTACCATGACGTCAATGGCGAATATTGCGTATTTGTGCAAGCAGGTTGGCGTTTGCACAAATATTTCTAATGTAGCAATTTAGAATGGAGTTTTTATATTAGTTAATTATACGTTGTTCCGATTCAATATGCATTTGTTCGATGTCATTGAAATATATGAAATGAGATGGAAATGATACTTTGGAGAATTTTGTAAAAAAAGTGGGGTAACGCTGGCATGATACGCCTCTGCTTAATTTTAAAAGTAGAATTTTTGATTGGAGCCAATCTAAATTACACAGCCACTAATTTGATGTTTTTGTCAATTCACAATTTAGTAGTAGAATGTTGGTCAAAAGTTAACTTTATTTACAAATCTAGCTCTATAATATTACAAGGGTAGATCAAGAAGTCCTTAGAAAATCTGAGGGATGGCGCTCGTAGTATCGAAAATGACTTGTATCTAGTAATGATCATTAATCACTAGACAATTGTCTCAGTTATATCCATCACACGGTTTCATTTTCATTGTCGATTTAATCAAAGAATTTTTGCTTATGTTAAGAAATAGAAAAAAGTAAGTTTCTGAGCGGTGATTAAATATATTTAAACGGCTTAACACCAAAAGCGATCAAAGCTGGGTTGGCTAAAGTTTATGGCACATCTGCTCCTATGATAGCAACTATTTACAATTAGGTAAATGAGTTTAAACGTAGCCGTACATCCACAAAAGATGAGCATCGTTCGGATGTCCGTCCAGTGGAAGTGACTACCCACAAAATGATTGACAAAATCCATGGTTTTAAATGATCGACGAATCAAAGTACGCGAAATAGTTGAGGCCACAGGCATATCGCAAGGTACAGTGTTTTCAATTTTGCATGAAAAATTGGGTGTGAAAAAATCTGGGTAAGATGGGTGTGGCATTTGCTTTTAATCAAGAATAAACGCAATCGTGTGGTCGATTTTGAGGTTGTTTTGACACGTTTCCGTCGCAATCCTAACGAGTTTTTTTGTCGATGTATAACTATGGATACACTACTAAGCTCCAGAAACAAAAGGAAAAATCAAAACAGTGGGTTTTTGAAGGCGAAGACGGTGCAATCGGCCGGCGAAGTGATAGCCTCCGTTTTTTGGGATGCATGCGAAATGATCCACACCGATTACTTACTAGGTGCACACCTGCGCAGTGTCGATGGCCAAAATTATGGAATTAAAGTTCGAATTAATACAACATCCAGCAGATTCGGCCCCCGGTGACTTCTTTTCATTTCCAAATTTGAAAAAATTGCTCGGCGGACAAAAACTCACTTTGAACGAGCAAGTCACCGCCCAAATAGAAACGTTTGGAAAAGTGTATAGAGTTACATGAAGAAAAATAAATAAAAATCTACAGCAAATACTTTATTTTTCTTTTTCTAAGGACTTATTGAACGACCCTCGTAATTATTTTAAAAATAATGGGACTGACAGGATATAGATTATTCAACAGAGAAGAATAATCAATTTACAAAAATGCGGTAATCAATTTTAAATATGAAGTTAACAAATAACATCAAAAGAGATGCCCATAAAGTATTAAGATAATGAAACGACCTTGAATATATTGAACCATATGTTTTACTTTATAATATCCTTATCGTGTGTATTTTTAATTATTTCCATTCGAACACATAAACATTTCTTTAATACGCTATATATTGCGTGTATTACGGCATAAATGAAACTCTTTTTAAATAATTCAAATTTAAGAACTTTCTGTCTTGCTAATTTACACATTTTCAATTTCCCACCGTTTCCATTATGGCGCCCACCAATCAGAATTGCGATCCATCAAGAAAATAACCAAAAATAACATTGAACTTTTAAACGTCATTTTACTGTCAGTCAGTCGAGTAGTACATTAGATGGTTGAGTGAGATACATATGTCAAGCAAAAACACTACGCAATTTCCAACATTTTTTTAATATAATATTCTCAAATGTCGCACGTGCATGTAAAATACAAAGGTTCGTACCAGTTCGTTCGATACATGGTAATATTTAAGGTTATTCCGTTAATAAAACATATAGTGCTGCAGTTCTTGTTTTGTGTATTTATAGTTCTGTTTATGTTAATGTAGATCGAGAAACACAATTTTAAAAATAGTACAATGATATATTACTGCGTTACCAAACAAAGTAAGTGCTTTTAAATATCGTTTTAATAAGAAGAAACATTCCAGAAATGGGTAACGATACGGGTTGTTTTTGGCCAAAACCGAAAAAATCGAAAATAGCAAGTACAAAACAGCTCACGGCCAGATGGGACACATTACCAACCATCATTCTACATGATATATTTTCTTATTTATCAATAAAAGATCGTATTAATGCCTCGAGTACCTGCCATATGTGGAGACAAAGCTTATATCACCCAAAGTATGTACATTAATAAATAATATATAATCATATTGTTAACATTCCATATTACAGGTTTTGGAGAAATGTTACCTTTCAAATATATAGTGATAACATAGAAAGGGCTCAGTATTTACGGAATACAGCAGCTCATGTAGTTAGTAATGCCGTCATCAGGTTCGATTCATTGTCGATGCCCTGCCTGAATGAATTTATGATACTTCTAGAAGAACTTGCCACCAATGACAATTTAAATTCGTTGATCTTAGAACCGAGTCATTGCCGTCTAGAAATTCCTCATGTGTTGGGCATGTAAGTACTTTTCCGCATCTATTTCTTGTGTATGTATAAATGTTATATTTGTACAAGTTTGGTGTGAAGAAATATTTTCCCATTAATTGTTTATGTCATCATACTTGAAACCTAAATAGAGTTAGGTAATCTGGGAGAAATGCTAAACTAGCATGGAATTTCAATTATTTTGTTTTCACTTTTACTTTTTGATGTTTTATCTCTAATTTCTATAAAAGAACTTGCATAAGCCTTTGATTTTAAAAATTGCTGTAATATTATTATCTAATTACTGGAATATACTTGCAATTGCAATAACTTCATATTTTTTTATGTATTTAGGTCAGTTTATTCTTTTTTTTATTGCAAAAAGCGTTTTATGATCTGTTTCTTTCTGGACTAAATACAGCGAATATATTATTGCATATTAGAATGCTTTTTTCACTATAGTTAATTGCTTGAGTATTTCTTGAAGTTTTGGGCAATATATATATATATATATATATATATATATATATATATATATATATAAATTAATTTCTATGAGATGACCATCGGAATCATTGCTATGTTTGATTCATGTTATTTAAATTATTTTTAGTTGCAACATCTTGTACGTATTTCCAGGATGTAATAGAAAAATCTCTTGTAAAATTGGAACGTCAATAATTCAAATCGTTAAAAATTCTAACTTTAAATCAAGTAGGGTGGAACATTAAGTTTTATTTGAACTGTACTAAAATAAACTAAATAAAAGTCGATCTCAACAAAACTTATCGCAGAAAGGGACGGCTGCCTTTAAATTCCCTTCTGTCGGTGTCGGTAAATGTATCATAAATTAAAAGCTGCCATATATCTTTTGATGAGTTGAAAAAATTGTTTTATTTCTAACAAATTGCGCCTAAAGCTTTATACTTTCACGACTCTACGCAACTATTGTTGCTATAGAAAGTAAAACATGCGGTTCAGGTTTGCCAGCTTTTTGCTGCAATTAATAGCCAATTTGACGAATCAATAGAGCCCAAACTAGCTGAATTTACCAACAAATGGCTCAAATGTGACCAAATTTATCAAGTTGCATGAGGTAGATTTCCATAGAAAATGTTGCCTTTTCGCTGTAATTGTCAACAACTGTATCCCCTAACGGTATTCCATTGGCTTAGGTGGTAGCAACAGCATTGTAATGTCAAAATTAAAATTGGTTGATAGTTTCATTCATAAATAGGCCAAAAACCTAATTCCGTAAAGGCGATACGGAGCATCTACTCGATACTTTAGCCAACTTGAACTCGATTTGTGGTTCATTTGATACAATTTAACGTTTTCGCTGTAATGAGTATTTGTTTTGGTAAATGCCAATTATCTACGTTTAAAATCGTTTTATACTTTAATACCTATCTAAAATGTTACCAGCTTTCCGTAATGTCTTACTGGAAACTTATGCTGAAAGTAATCGTCATTTAATTTTGTATAGAAGATGTTTAATGATTTGAATTTATTTTATCGTTGGTATCGCTTCGACGTTTAAATAGCCCTTATATAGTGCCTAATTAGCTATTTACCGTCCAACCTAGCAAGTGGAAATTCCACTAAATTTAGTGGAATCAAATTTTATTTAGCCGGCAAACTTTTAATCTAGTTGTTAATGAATTTATTACCACTCACATCCTTGATATTTTATATCAATATTCTATTCAACACTTATCAACTCAGACGTAAAAATGGATAAAGTACCATGTAAAAAGATTAATTTGAGCATTGCATATACAATATTATTACGCAATTGTTGCATTCTCTACGATAAGAATTCGAGGCCGGTAACAAAAAGATACCTACATCAGCATTGCTCTAAATCACATTTATTTTAATGAGTTTGCAATTATTTATGTCAAATGAATTCATTCGTTGGGCTACATAGTGTGGTGAGTAATGACGCCAATATCTTGCTGACTTACTGACCGAGTCGGGTTGCTAATACTGATTCTAACAAATTGTAACTAACACTGAGAAAAAGTACAGGCACGTAATGGTTTTCTTTTTATGTGATATAAAGCAAACTATCCTGCAATAAACAGAAAAACCAAGGAGGTTTATACGAAAGAGAAATGTATGGACGCATGAAAAAAAAACGTAATAAGTATTAACCCTCCAATAAACGAAATGAACAAAAATTAGGACAGGATCAAATGTTGGGTTTGTGAGGTCTCATCCGTGCACTGGAGGGTTAGATATTGACCCAAATTAATTTAGATTGTTTTATGTTGTACTAAACAATATATCGCTTTATTTACTATGTACCATCAGGGACTTTGAAAATGTCCGGATGCTTCAAGTACAGCCTGCGCTCCTGTTACTATTTTCATAATTCCGTCAAGCGAATTTCGTACCTACATAAGGACGGCCTATTTGCAGATATATCCAATATTCTCGTTTGAAACAGAAGGTAGACAATATATAGAGGCAAGGAATACTTGTAATTATACAAACGACGAAACGTATCGGATAACGAGCGCTAGAGACGTACCTCTCCGTTCTTGGCTTTATATACGTTTCTTCGCATACTTACTTATTGTTAGAAATACTGATAATATTGGGTTTGAGAATAGAAATGACATTACTGCCTTGGACTGGCCTGCCAGATCCCCAGACCTCAATCCGATAGAAGACATGTGAGCTGCAATGGTCAGAAATTGGGACAGAAACGGTAATGGTGTCAATCAAATAAGGAACATTGATAACCTAACACACCATTGTAAATTAATTTGGGAACACTTTCGCGGACAACAGTTTTGTGCAAATGTGGTTGATTGAATGAATGCTTGCGAAACAATGGTTTTTATACAAAATATATTAATATTTAATAATGATTATTATTTAACAGTACAGTTTCTACTTGTGTTTTTTTGACTATCTATTTACTTATTTATTTATTATAAAACCCAAGAAAATGTTAAGTCGAAATTGTACTAAGAACCCTTAACAAGATATTTAATAAAATTTCAGTTTTCAGTTAACTATATTGTATTGTAAATATTCAATTGAAGGCTCGAATATTTGCAACAAACTAATTTTAAACGTAAGATGCAGAAATACTAAAACAAAAATAAAGCAAATATTCAAAATATAGTTTAAAGGTAATACAAAAAACAAGTGGAAAATCTGAAACTTTTACGGATACTTCTGAAATTAAATCATATGTAAGAAAGGATTTTACAATTGTATACATTATATGATACAATGGAAGACTCTGGCAACAACATATTATTTATTTAGTTTATTGATTCTTAATATTTACGCTACGCTACTTAATATACACTGAACACAAACAGAAAAACGCTGATGTTAACCCGAAATAATCTCTAAATGGAAATACAAAACTCTATCGAAGACAGACGTCTCTACGTAATATTTATATAACCGGACCTAATAATAGCAGTATTTATAAAAACAAGTAAGCATAGGAAGAAACAAGAACTCAGAAGTGCTTCTCTAGCGCTCCTTATCTGATACGTTTCGTATTGTCTAATTACGAGTATCCTCTATATTTTCTACCCGTCGCTTCAAACGAGAATATCGAAAACATCGGCAAGTAACCCATGCATATAATGAAATTCGCTTTACGAAATTATCGAAATAGTAACAGGAGCTCAGGCTGTACTTGAAACACCTGGACATTTTCAAAGTCCTCAATGGTACAGTAATTTTAAACATTTTTTTAGTAGAATTTTGGTGGATAAACGATGATTGCTTAGTGGGCTCTGGATTTTAGGGGGTTAGGTTGAGAACACTGGTTACACCTTTCCATAATGCTTGAGCCAGCCTAATGTTAACACCTATCGTCCATGACGATAATAATGAAGGCGCTAACAGTATAGATTAAACTACGACAATATGAGAATACTGCAGTGGTATATTGTACGAGTGCCTGAGACCACTCCATTTAATACGATCGTATTGATAAAATCATAAATTACGCTGGAAGTTCGAAACTATTGCCTTCACATGCAATATACAATGCTAATATATCCAAAACAACGCGATAAATAACGCACTAAAACGCTTTGATGTGCCAAAAAGGCCGTCATCTGAGCTCGCTTAACGCCTAACATCATTAATAATGGTAAATTAGCGCGTTAAGCCTTGCAGTATGTTACCAGACGTCCGAATTATTCCGGGGATGATGCGGTTATCCGGGGCTAATGTAGTCGTTCGAGCAAATCCATCTGGGTTGCCAAAAAAAAATGTTCCTATTTTTTTATTTGAGTACTGTTAGGCGTTAGAACTTCACATTCTAATGTCAGTACAATTTCTTTAATTATGTAGACAATTTTAGGTGATAGTTCCGGTATAAAAGACATATTCATTAAGTTCTTAGTGTACAACATAGGAATTTGATTTTTACTGCCAGAATTGGCAACTCAAATTATCCATGAATTTTAAATATTTTTGCTTGGAAAGATTTTAGATGTGATAGAAGTTTATGATATTTTTGTGCGTGTTACTTACTGAGGTAAACGCAATGGGGAGGTGTAAGTATAAAATATAGCCTTAAATGTTGAAATTTTTTGTATTTCATGCATTAGATTTTCTTGTAATCGCCGCTTCAGGCGTTAGTGTTACCCCACCATAACGCGCATTGATAGGCTGGTTTTGCTAATTTCGCGCGTTTATCGAGTATCGTAGTTTCATTATAACCGCTTGGTCTTTTTGGTCCCACATTGGGGCCTCAAGATAAACTTCTTGATATCCATCAAACCTGGAGCAGATAGAATTTGGCTGCTCATTTATAAATGGCCTTATCTTTGCTCACCATCGCTCTCCACAGATGTGACATAGCTCTAACATAAACACAAAGAATGTACCAAAATGTTGCTTGGTTTTTATCGAGCATAACCATAGTTACGGAAAGTTGCAACTCTCATCGATTGGCCGCTTCACTATAAACACACCCTAAAAGCAAGGTTCAATTGCTGGCTATGCAGATATTTTTTTTCAGATTTTAAATACCGGGCTACCTATAATTAATATTTTTGCATTAATTATTAACTTATTTAACTAATATCAATACCTTACAATAACATATTTCAATTTAGTTCTAATCTATAATTTTTGAGTAATATAAGTGTAAATAAAAGCTATATACAAGATTAAATTCACATTTTATATTCCCGAAGCCGAACACTCTTGCATAACACACACTTTCTTCAAATATTTGAATATTTTCTTATATATGTTATAACTTTCAGCTATACCGAATTTGCCTCGCAAGTACATCAACTTCTAGCGGAAATATGCCGCAGGCGACCATTACAATACTTTAGCCTTGGATTAAACGAAGAATTGTTGCAGCATATGCCTAACTATTTGGAACTGCTGGCGGGGAATCGAAGGCCAAATAAGCTCCAGACGCTGGGATTGGCTTCTGTTAAAGACGATCCCGCAAACTACCTAATCTCTACATGTGATCCCATTTTATTTACTCCATTTAGAGAATTAAAGGTATTTTATTCAATTGTGAATTTAAATTTTTTCTTATGTTGAGCTGTGATCTGCTATAATTAGTGTGTGCAATTATATTACATCTTTACGGATCAGAGGCACTCCATAAAGGAATAGCTACAGCTAACCGAAGGATTCAGATTTAAATAACAAAGATATATTTTAATTTAATTTTTTAGTCCAATGTGATGTTACCTTGACTCTATAGCTCTGAGGCTACAAAAAATAAATTACGAATTTTTTCAATCACCTTTACGTTTTTAGAGGAATTCTATTTCCCTAAATAATTAAAATGTTAAAACTTTTATTTGCCGCAAACGTCTTACTTCTAACATTGAAGGTGATGGGGCACCTGGCTTGACTTGTTCTTGTTAGTATTGTTATATTAAAGCAGATCCAAATATACAGAGTGGGGCGGAAGGAACTAATCAAACTCCAGGAGTGTAGTGTACACGTGAAAATAATGTAAAAAACTGACATGCTCTTATTCGATTTTCATTTGTTTTCAAGTAATACCGTAATTACAAATAAACAAAATTTCATGCAATAAAATTTCTTTGATCGCTGCGTTCTTTTAATAAATATTCAAACATACCGCCTGTTGCGCTCTGGATTGCTTCTTTTTACTTTTAACTTTTCTCAAGCCAAGCGAAAATTTTTACAGAAATTACCAAAAAAAATTTTTGTGCAACTTCAACTTTTCAGTAGCTTCAGGCCGGTACTTACATTGTATTTTAAAAATGATGCAAATTTTCACACAATTTTTGGGTTATTCCGATTATTGCTTGTGGGGTGCATTTGCACCCCACATGACCGTCTACGTAACAAATGCGGACTACCATTTATTAGGTAGATGGCCTGAGGATGGTTAATGCAGAACGTGCCTGACTGTTTGTTTTACACGGATATTCAATGCAAGAATATTTCTATTTTATTTAAGACGTATATACTCTAAAGCAAACGAAAAATTGGATCATTTATAAGAAAAAAATCAAAATAGGTTAAGAACATATGACTTTTTTCCATCGTTTTCACGTGTGCACTCCTGGAGTCGGGTCCGTTCCTCCCCGCTCACTATATATATTAAAGCAGTTTAGTAGTGAGTGCTACAAGACATTTTCCTCAAAATTATTAAAAAATACCGAAGTTGTAAATTCATAAATCCCATTATTGTAGTAACTAGGATCCAATTCCTGCTTGCAATTATTTCAATTTTCTAAATCTGTATAAGAACTCAAACCCTTACTCTGTGACAACCCCATATTTGAAATACGTTACGAGAATACATACAGTACAGAAATAAATAGCCTTCCAAATACTACATCCTGTATGTCATTAAAATGTTTGGTGCTAAATTTCGCAGCGAAAAAAGAGAAAGCTATAATATGTCGTTTTTTGGTATCTCGCCCTTTTTCACAGTCTCTCTTTTTCAGATACTTAGCGTAGATTATGACATAGTAAGTGATACGTTCCTAGACTCGTTGAAAGGAGCTAAAAAACTCGAACGATTGGTGATACACGTCCACGGTATCTGGAATGATCATCCGGGCACCACAGAGCAAACTTGGGCTCGTTTCGTCGGCGACCATCCCGACTGTACAGTCAGGGTGTCGCTTATACATGCCTACGATGAAATCTACGACCCCGAGCCTCATTTCTTAAAGAAGAACGTGCCCCTTACCCATTTAAAGGTTTTCTTTTGCGAAAACGTAAGTATGCTCCCGATTCAAATGCTCAAAATGGAAATGTCTTGGCTAATATACAGTATAAAGTCGGCATCATACAGATTTTATATTATAATATTAGTGACGTAACAAATAAGGAATTGTGTGATGGTTATTGTAGAATTTTAGATTTTTTTTTGAAAATGGATTTTCGAATAAAATAACAGTAGAAGACTCACCAAACGTTCTATGCAACCCAGCGGCGGCTCGTGAATTATGGCTATGGAGCTGCATTACAACGCTTCGATTCCATCGTGTATTATCGTTACATGTCATGCACATTGTACTGTGCAGCAGAAATACTCACGGAAATCGAAACGTTGCAATTGATCTTCCATTTACGTCAACACCAGTCGCCGCTGGTGCAACTACATATTTTTTTCTGGAAGTCACGTGGAAATTCTCCCGAAACTGTGTATGAAAAATATTTATGGTAATCACAAAATTTTCTCTTTGTCATTTATTTTTGCGCAAAAAATAATGTCAAATAGCATGCGAGTAGATACGTATCATTTTTAACCGACAAGTTTGTTATTCCTTACAAAAAATTACATAATATTGCCTTATTTTTACAAAATTTCAGAAATATAATGCCATCTTTTATAATTTTATGAAGAAAATATTAAAAATTGCGATTAAAAGGCTACGTGATTTTTCGTGTGCGTGTTTTCTGACATCATTTTTAAGCGAAATTAAATGACGAAGCAACTAAAAGCAACACTTTTGAAACTTTGATTATTAAAAAAATTGCCAGGCGATTCAAACTTTATATGTGACACTGTAAATTAAAATCTTATAATTCTTCCTTGCCCAATAGGTGAACTTACGCTTAATCGATTATTTATCTTCGAATTATTCCAAAACTCTGACCAGTATTATGTGGGTAGATTCTTTAAGTAACGACAACTTAGATACATGGAACTTGATTAATCCTGAACGAACGAATAATTATGCCGAAATAGTTCCGAATCCTCTCATCATGTTGGCTTGGTTGTGTAAGAAATTGGAAGAAATTACATTCATGGGTAAGCAATTAGATTGTAAACATTTAATAGTTTTGCTGAGGGACTTTCGATTTGTTTCGTTTTCTTTGAAGTCTTAAATAATTACCTTTTAATTTTAATCTAGCTGAATTAGAAATAAAACAAGAATCTCTGCCAATAGCAATTTGTTATATGATAACACATTGTTGAGGAGAGAGATAATGTTCTGGACTTAAACAAATACAATATTTACAGGCTACAAATATCCAGAAGAAAACTTGGTAGCGATTGCTCGTTTAAGGAAGACTACATTGAAAAAATTAGAATTTGCTCATGCTGATGTAATATATTCGGATTCATTTAGCATCAACGCTAAAAAGGTAAGTTTTCGTCGTTACATTTTTGTTTGTTCCACATTTTTAAGACGTTAGCAAGCCATAACCAAAAAGTCATTCACAACCGCGCTATGTAAATTAGTGGTAGTACAAGATGCTTAATACATAATACAAAAACACACAAGACACTAATTTAATGCAAAAAACTAAAAACTGCAATTTTCTTGTCAAATATCTTCAGAAGTATAAGAGGTACGAAAAACGATGGTAGATAACGTGAAATCAGGTGAAATTTATTTTAGAAAAACTTGGTATAATACTTAGTAAATTGTTAATCCAGTTCTAAGTATTAAGCACTTGAACCATAAGAAACATTCTGACATTGCTTCTTAAATGAGAAGAACATTTATCGGATGTTACAAAAACTCCCTTCTTGTTGCCTAATTTAACTAATTTCCCGGAAAGAAAATGGCCAAACGTTAAAACGTTTAAAAGATTAGACAAGAATACGTAGCTGTATGGAAGTTTGACAAAGCCCATTAGAACTAGGGAAACAATTTATTAGTGGAAGGTCATAACAATGGTGAGTTAACAACAATGGCTGGTGTCGCGCTTAATCGGCGTATTTCATCTCGACGAATAGAATTACAGATTGGTGTATCTAAATCAAAAGCATCGCGATTCTTAGAAGAAACAAGAAGAAAGCTGTGTAAAATTCTCGTTGGATATGCAGTCCTAACAAACCACCAAGTTTTTACGACGAACTGTTAAAGTAGCGCCGTCTTCAGGATAAAACTAAATGTACACTACCGTTCATTGAAGTTTGGCCAAGTAACAAAAGTTCAAAAAAATTAAAAAATAAAAGGCAACTAATATGAAAAGATAAATTTATTACTCTAAAGGAATAAACTATCAAAATCTAACAAAATTATTTTGCTATTATTTGTTACTAAGGATATTCTTAAATATTTTTCTTGTCAAACAATCCACCTTTTGCATTGAGTACTACTTCCACAACTCGCGGTGTCTTTTCGATTAATTTCCTTAGTGTATTGCCTGGGATGTGGTTCCATTCTTATTGGAGAACAGTCCATCGCTGTTTCTTCATTTACACAATTCTCTTCTATCGAACTCATCCCGTAGTAACTTAATAGGGTTGAGATCGGAACTCTGCGATGGCCATGTCACAATTTGTAAAATATTCGCTTCTTTTTGCTCATTCAGATATAGTGTGCATATTTGAGCTGTGTGCCTCGGATCGTTGTAGCCCATAAAAGTGGAATCTTCGTCAATTATTCGCAGCCCAGAAGAAATGTCTCACAAACATACTCCTGCATTGACCGAACACTTTAAATATTGATTCATCGGTCTATAAAACATTTTTCCACTGTTCTACTGTCCAGTTTCTATGGTTTACGACCTGCTATGCGACCCTCCGCTAACCAGTCGTTAGCTGTGGTAACTGAAATCGGATATTGACGTCCACACATGCGTAAATTAGTCCAAATTATCCTCTGATCAGATTATCACAAACCGGCTACAGAAACAAACCTTATACATTGCTTCAAATAGGATGTTACCCCGTCACCAAGTGTTGCTGCTCGGTATCGACACACACTGGGTTGTATGTTTTACACTTAAGAAGTGCACTGCATAAGTAACTAAACACTAATTTCCAACATTATAAAACGCATAAAAATAATAAAAAAAGATCCAGCTATACTAGAAAGTATGTTCAATACGTTGGTATTCACATTATATATATATAATTAAGAAATTTATCTTTATTAGGAAATATCCGAAATATTTGGAAAACCATGGTCACCGATACCATCGTCACAATTGCATCCGGTTGTCTTGGATCCATTAGCCGGGGACTCCGACGAATACATAGCGCCGTATTTACTGGCCGACATAAGATAAGTAACAAAAACTCGCAAAGCAACCGCAGCAAAAACAATCACCATACGTATCTTATTTTTAAGCCTACACGATTTTTTTTACCAGCACAACTTACGTTTAGTTCCCAAAATTAAGTTCTCATAATAAGGAAAAAAACTTTCCGTTCAACGTTAGCTTTTAAGTTATAAGAAAAAAGTTCTTCAAAAAAATTGTATAAGTATTACTTAATAAGTTACAATTTATTTGTCGTGTATACGCGTAAACCATAAAAAAAGAAGAAAGAATTAGTTAATCTTGTTTCTTAAATTCGTTTGACTTATGTATTGCATCTTTGTACATTATGATTATTTGTATCTTCAAGATTAACATTTTATTTTTATGATAGATATATAACGCTAGAGATTAATGTTAATACTACTAATATTAGCAGCTGAAAAAAGAACTGCGCACCTATAATAACTAAAAGTAATACGAAAGAAAGAAAATCAGGAAAAATCCACCTTATCGACCTAGCTTAAGAAATAAATAAAGATGGATTAATTTACTGAAATACAAATATCCTTCTATCCGATATACCAAACATTTCGTAACGTTTAATTTTTACATACAAACAATTTTTATATTTATACATTTTATCGAAAGGAACAAAGAAAACTCAAAAAAAAGATATATATTCAAAGTAATATTAATATATTGTAAAATAGAACATGAAAGCACGAGAACTGAATAATTAATAATAAAGAGAAGCTATGAAAACCTTGAAAAATACGCGTGTATGGCAGTCGTAATAAGTTATTTGTATAAAGCGTAGTAGTGATAAGACGAAAACATCTGTGATATTGTAAATGAAATATAACAAGAAAGACAACAACGATTGTTAACGGAAATACTTAACTTTAAAAATTAAGGGAAAAAAAAAACGTGATGCGCTTATCAAAATGAAATAAAACAGCTAGAGAAATAATCTAATTGATAATAGTATTGCATGGTTTTATTTTAATTATGAAAATGTTGAAGTGGCAATAAATTTTTACAGCCTCAATTATGAAAATTATTAGCTGTCAAGGACACACTCCACTACCTTTGATTCAATAAAATGTTAAGTTTTCAAATGGATTCATTACATTTAACGTTAGCAAACGAATGTATAATTTAATTTGAAATTTAAGTTCATAGAATGAGACCTTGACAGCAAATAATTTCTGCAAAATTGGTCTCAGCGTAATAAATGGAGATTTTTCTTCGTTGTTATGGCAGTCTTTAAATTAATATTTTCTAGAGATTCCATAAAGTACAACTTGAAATATTTGAGAATTTGAAATACAACCAGCAATACATATTATTGTCAACGCAGCTGTATATTAGAGATCCGGCTTGAGGAAGGAAACATGTACCTACCCAGTTAACAATCTATTTATCAAAGTGAAAAAAACAACATAAATGCATTTTATTTGTATTAACGTTTGTGTGACTCTGTCATCATGAGTGATATACAGGCTGTACATAAAATCATCCGCAACCGTACTGAATCATCGAACTTACCCGAGTTAAATCTGAAGTCAATAAAATCGTTAGATATCAAATGATGTGGTGGATTCATTTGATATTTAATGTGTTTTTTTATATTTTACTTGGCGTCTTAAGAAGTAATATTCCAACACACTTCTTGCCATATCTACTTCCCTTGTTTAATTTTAATATTTTTTATTTTCAACGTGTCCAGCCTGTATATGTACATATATTTTATAAATCTATTTTTTTTTAATATCACTATGTGGTTAGTTTCTTAATTTACCAAACTGTGTGATTCCAGCAATATGTATGTGTTGCGTACATCTTAAGTTACATCTATTCTATGTTATTACGATTAATCGATTAATCAATCGCAAGAAGGAAAAAGAATAGCAAATATATTCTAATTCGTTACCTGTCATTGTATATATATGTATACAACTTATATTTATATGCGAGCATATTTAAAAGCAAAAAGTATACAATGTTCTCAGAATGTTCTTAAATCGAACACCAGATCGAACAAGCCAGAGAGTTAGAGCTGTTTGTCGTCGTTATTTATTATTTTCCTGTTCATTTTGTTTCTCAAATAGTGTCGTGAAATATTAAATCCATCTGACACTAATGATAAAGGCAAAACCAGTGATCAAATGATCATTGATCATCATGCGCCGATTTCAGTGATTTTTTTACGCCTACAATAATGGTGCAGTTCTTTAGAGTAATAATATAATTAAAGTAATAAAGTAACAGGAATATCTGACCAAAAACCCATAGCGGTTCACTTACCATGTATATTGTATACCATTCCATACACGTTATGAATGTTTATGTTGATCTGAAGAATTATTTGTTGTAAAATAATCTTACCAATTTCTAACAACTGCGGCAATGGAACAAAGACATCTGCAGTATTGTCTATTTATTTATTATTCCATCATTGTAAATAAGAATTTACCAATTGCAATTGCAGAGATAGCGCATTTTTTTAAGCTTATTAATGAAAATGTAAAATTTAATATTGTCTTAAAAGGTCAAATGTCACAAACATTCCAGTGGCGTTCGTGCGATAAAAAAAAACAAATCACTAAGGAAGACTTGTATCACGAATCTTTTATAAATTTATACCTATAGTGTGAATGATTTAATTTGTGATAATTTAGATCTCTGCAATTTCCCATGCAAGAATTTAACTTTATTATATGTAGATATAGCCGACGAGAAGGCTTAGAATCTGTACTACATAATATAGCAATCTATGTATTAATAAACTATTGAGAGTTTGAAATCGAAATAATAACCTAGGGAAGCTATCAATGTTTTTCGAATATTTTCAATTTGTTATAACCAATTAGTTTGTTATAACAAATAGGTGATAATTAATTGGAAGAAAGTACGACGAGATAGTTATAGAAATTAATAATGTCCTATTTATCCCCAAGTACGCTAGAAAAGTGGCGTTAGTTTTGTAAGGAACAAAATCAAAATACACTGTAAACCATTAATAAACCGTAATTTAGAAACGTACGGATACCCTGCCAACTATAATGTTGATAGCAAACTCAGTCTACGTGAGGTTAGCCTTTAAATGTATAAGAACACAAAACACACGAATCTTGCGAATATTATAGTATTAATATATTAAGAACGTTGCAAGTTAGTGGATGATTGAAAAACGAATTTTATGTACTGAACGATTAAAAAAACTGAATAGAATCAAGATCTAGTACCTGAATCGAGTGATCTAAGTTATAATAGAACATTTAAAAACAAACAAAAAAAGAAGAGTTAAAAGAAAAAGAAAACACTTTAGCCTGCAATTGTAACCAAAAATCCTAGTCCAAGTGCGTTGAATTATGTAAAATAACGAAAGCAAATAATAAATAAAATAGATAAAAACAAATAACGGATGAAAACTTATATACAAATAATAAATTAATAAATGTGTGTGATTATATAGAGTTGAATATATCTTGAGTGTGTGATATCTTAATCGGATATGCTTTCAATTGTCATTTCGTCCTTTTAATCAGGATCCCTTGGCCTGCAGAAAATAACGGAATGATTCTATTATATGTCGACATTGTTTTTGCTTTATTTTACGTACATACGTTTTTATTTAAATGTATAATTCCTGTTTTAACATTGAGACGATATTATCTGTGATTTAGACTATAGTAGCAAGCTTCCTAAGTGAATTTTCTCATCCGAGGGAGGCCGCGAGTGGGATGAACTATGATGAATGAAAGTTGCCGAAGTACCGGGGTAATATTGTTGCCATCTCTTAAATAAAAAAAAAATATGCAAACTATCTGTGATGAACAGCGGACACATTAGTAACAGCGTACATATGTTAAACAACGCTCAAATGTTACAATGTAGGTCGTAACTCCTCGTAAAATATAATAATATTCTTTAATATACAAATTGCTCGATTATTACTTTGAAAACGAGAATAACTCGGTAAAAGAGTTTGAATTTCTAAGGCCCCGTTATTACTTATTTCTTTTTAACACTTTTAACTGGGCAAAGTGACAATAAGATTGGAAGAATCGAGCAGCGAAATACTAATAATATTTACAACAATTGCTGAAAGATAAGCAAACACTTATTACTTATTACTACTTTCTTTTCGTGTATTGTGAGCTGATTACCTAATTCATTTTTATTACGTTTAAGAAAACGGTAATCAGTCGTCCGTTTATATTAGAAGTATGTAGTTTTATTTCTTCTTTTGTGTAGATATAGTCGTTGCAATAATGTCCTCCCTTTCCAGCTCCTTCAAATATTATACATTAAAATTATATTTTAAAAGAAATGTTCTTTTCTCTTATTAACAGTAGAAATATTAAAATATAGTTCTTTCTTTAGTTCTACAAGAACCATTTCTCAATATTCTGCACTGCTTTATTATAACCTATAACATATGCATAATATAAAAAGAAACACCGTATTATTCTGTTGTGAATTTAGAATATATTGATGTATTAAATAAAGGTAATTGGAGTGACATCGGTTGATAACTTTTGACGTAATAAAGCATTGATGCTTAATAAAGTTATCTACAATTAAAAAGATAGCAACCGATGTCGCTCTAATTGCCACAAAAAATATAAGTGTAAATGTATCAAAAGAAAAAGATGTTACAAAAAAATATATAATATAACTATTGCTAAATACTGTTGTATTCAAAATGGAAAAAAAAAGTTCTAAAATTGTTCGCATTTTATTATTGTAAACTCTATATATTAGAATTATGATATATTTAAAGTGAATATTCCCGTTTGTAGTATTTTTCCTTCGAAAAATTACACAAAAAAAAATTCTCAATGTTGTAATCAATTAGATACGCTGTTTAGAGAAAGCGTTTGCGAAATTTTATTTAATATTTCGATGTCCTTTAAGAATTACAACAATGCATGAAACTCTTGCACTTATAGGAAAAATAATTATATCCTTTCATTATCTAAGAGAATTAGCAACTAAATTTTAAAAAAATGTAATAGATTAGTTATTGTTTAAATTGTGCATTCTAAAGAAACTGTCTTAAATGTGTTAATCCTTTTCGTTGTAAAAGAAATGCGCACGATAATTTTAAAAATTATAAAAATATGTTGCATTCTGCTTAAAATTTTTGGAAAACTATATATGTACCCAAATATAAAATAGAGCATACTATATATTCTTCGTTTTATTTCACATCCTTCCTGCTTTAACACTTTAATTAGGTACGTATAAAGTGAAAATCTGCAAGATAAACAGTAACAAGTACCTCATTTTATAAACGAAATAATGGGATCTTTCTCGCCTAAGTTTTGAATTTAATATTAAACGAACCAATAGAATATTACTTTGTTTTTTTTTTTTTTTGCAGCAAACTAAGCTTCAAATTGAAGAATCTTATAATTTTACATTTTAATTTTGGATTGTTTCTAATCTATCTTATTGAATTATAAAAATCATAGAAAAAATAAAATTACCAATTCTTAAAGTATCAGTTATCGTAGAACGTATTGCTGAATAGAAATAAAAAGAATTATATAAATTCTTAGCTCTTATCTAAAAAATTTAAAGCAATAAAAACCATGAGACATGGAAACAATTAGTATTAGTATTTAAAAATATCTTTAGACATAAGAATCCTTTGCAAGCCCAAATAATTATTTTCTAATACGATTATAAGCATGGATCTAGCCAGGGGGGGGCAATTACAGTTAATAAACTTTTGTATGATTGGCAATAAGAAACGAAAATGAAATTATTGCAGAGATTTAGAGGGCGGCCATAGCCCATCGTTGCGCCCCTCTAGCTACGCCCATGATTATAAGCAATTGTTAATTGTAATTTTGATATCACACAGCCAAAGGCATTCCATGTGAATCAAAGAAACCCTAAAATTTTGCAAAATAATCTCAGTTATAGTTTGTTACTTTGCAATTCAGCACAAGTAAATTAAAGCAATCGCGTTCAGCAAAATTTAGCTGATAAGGAATCGTTCACCCAAAGATAAGATGTAATAATGTTCCCATTACTTTACGTCGAATTTGTATACAGTGTACCAATTGAAGGAAAATACGTACATTTAGTGGAGATAAGTAAGAAATATTCGCAATTCGGTTAAGCAATGTATGTATTTAACCTCTCATAATTAAACAATATTTTTCTTTATTATCTGAGTTTGTCTAAGAATCCACTTTCTACCATGAAATCAATACTAATTAAGACATATTTTCAACAATAAAGTATTTCTTTTATTATCAGTTGAGTACCTTATTAAAAGCGCTTATTTTGGTTGAACGTATACATATCAAAATGTAAATTTTATTAGTAGGTTACTTCTTATTATTTACGCCAATAAAAATAATGAAGTCGCGAAAATTAACCCTTTTAATATGTTTAATCTAAAACATCTTGCTTCGTTTAGATTTTACTCATAACGTTACTTACCTGCAGAACGTATTGAAAAGAGACCAAAGATCATCGGCGTGTTTGTTTTACAAAATTGACACTGTAAGGATTTGATCTATATTTTAAACTTACGGATTAAAAACTAGGAATGGAGCAGCGCGTTGAGGAGAAAGAGAGAGATCCGTATACAATTGTGGCTTATTGAAGCGTACACCGTATGAATAAAGAGCGACGGCTGTCAGAAAAGAAACACGTTCCGCACGGGCAATACGCTTCGGTGAGGTTAGAAAGAAGATAAAAGTGTCTACATTAGAGTCGAAGCGGTGTAGACACAACACAAGGCCACGCCATATTGAATTGAATCAGTCGTCTGTTAATTTTGGGCCGGAGTGAAGTGTTGCGTTCCGGTATTTTTTTCCGTGTTTTAAAAAAAAAATTAAAATAGAAGTAAAACTACCGCCTACGAGGGAAAATTGGAAATATGAAAGAGACTTCTAAGAATCGACTGTAGATCCCAAGCGAAATATTCTGTTGAACTTTTTATCTGAGAAAAGTGTGTGTGCCTATGTGTATGTGTACACAAGATAATCGATTTGTCAACGCAAGGTTTAGATTACAATTTTCGGTGTACACTAATTGACCGAAGGTGTGTGTTGTGCTGACTCGTTTTCATCCAAATACATCGTGTTTGGTGTCGTTTTAATCGTCTCGTCGCGTACAATACAGTGATTACGTGTATGAATGCGTTTTTCGCAGCATTCGAAAGAGGTTAGGATTTTTCTACGTACGCGAAATCTATCTTCGCGGCCGTTCCACTCTGATCTCGTTGTGTGTGTAGTTTCATCAAGTGAAGACGCACGTTTTGCGGTAGCTGCACGCGATCACTCGGGGGACGTGTGCCCTAGCTAGATTAGCTACTTTTGATAATTACAACCGGCAATGTATGTACAGACATACACCGCATGTACAACAACTTTCCGTCAATAATTCGTAAGTTTCTTGGTCTCTTCGTGTCTTCGAGTACAATAACCGCGGAGGGAAAAATATGCGAACTGTTTTTTGTCGTATTTCGATAGCGAAAAGTAAAACATTTTCTTGTTGTAAAACAGGTGATTAGTTGATTTATTTTAGAATAGACACACGTAACGACACACACATGGAAAAAATGGATGTTGATGAGGCTGTTGTCGATTTAAGTATCAGGTAAGGATTATTTTTTTTTCCATTAAAATAAAAAGAACCGTACAACTTGTACTACATTACATAACATTTTACATTATCTACTTTGTGTATGTAACACAAAAACTATAATAAACTAGAGTATATTTAAGTAATTTACGTTTTGAAATAGATTTACACATAAATGCTTATTTAGTAATTGACAGTTACATAACCTAAACGTAAAGAAAAATGCATTTATAATTTATAATCGCGTTACCTATGATATTACTTTTTTTTTTTCATTTGTTTCGTTTATACTACGAAAGCCAACGATTCCAGTGATTGGTACACGAATGTTAAATATCCAATTTTAAGTTTACGTTAATTTATTTATTTGTCAGTTTACATTATATACTTTTTAACGTAAATATTTATGTTTGAAAATAGACTTACGCATTCGCTAATGGAATTTAGGGGAACAGTTAAACCACGTCGAAACAGAGAATTGTTATAATTTGTAATTTGTAATTTTGTGAGCGTTCTTTAGACTAAAATGAATATATTTTAAAGGCAAAATAATCAAATCTTATTTATATATAACTTCAATTATATAGCATTTAATGTCGATTTGATCGTGGATGTTCCTTTTTGATTTCAGTTGTTAGACGACGTGTCCTTAATCCTTACCAATTGCAAAATAAATAGCAGATAATAACTAGTCGTGTAAATAAATGACTACTATAGCTAAATGCGAAAAGCAGACATTTAAAATTTACCACTTTATCTTTTTATTATCATGGATAAAAAGGCTATTGCAAAATCATAGTTCATATTTATTTAAACTTTATGATTTACATTTTATGCACGTCGTTTTACCGGCAACTGCATCGATCGATGTATTAAAAAGTATACATTGTAGAGTATAATCCAGAAAACTTGGCAGCTCAACGATTTCGAACTGCTATACAGGGTGTCGCACCAGGAACTGCATCGATCTTTATATATTGGGGAATTCTGAAAATTTTGCAACTTTTTTAACTTCAACAATTTCGAACTGCTATACAGGGTGTCGTACCAGGAACTGCATCGATCGATATATTGAAGAAATATACATTGGGGAATTCTGAACACTTGGTAGCTTTCTTAACTTCAACAATTTCGAACCGGTACACAGGGTGTTGTACTAGGAACTCCATCGATCGATATATTAAAGAATATACATTGGACAATGCTGAAAATTTGGCAACTTTTTTAACTTCAACAATTTCGAACTGCTATACAGGACGTCGCACCAGGAACTGCGTCGATGGATATATTAAAGACTACGCATTCTAGAATATAATTTTGAGGACTTGGCAGCTTTTCTAACTTCAACAATTTCGAACTGCTATACAGAGTGTCGCACCAGGAACTGCATCGATCGATATATGAAAGACTACACATTGTAAAGTGTAATTCTGCAAACTTGGCAGCATTTTTAACTTCAAAAGTTTCGAACTGCTACACAGGGTGTCACATAAGGAACTGCATCGATCGATATATTAAAGAGTATACATTCTAGAGTATAATTCTGAAAACTTGGCAGCTTCTTTAAGTTCAACAATTTCGAACTGTTATACAGGATGTCGCACCAGGAACTGCATCGATGGTATACATTGGAGAATTCTGAAAATTTGGCTACTTTTTTAACTTCAACAATTTCCAACTAATTTTAGTAGACTTGTTATTTCAGAAATTGAAGGGGAGCTGGTCCCCTCTGGCTGCGTTCATGTCCACTTTGGTATATTTAAGTTAGTGATGTCCATTAGGAAACAATCTAGCATTGATGAAATGTCACTTAGTTTTCAATTACAAACAACGCTGCTATGTCTAAATTATGCGAACGAATAGATTATTTAAATTTGTTTTTATTATTTGTGGAGAACGCAATAAAGTAATCTCGCCGCCAAACGCAGTTAAACGGATAATACGGTATATTGAAAATTTCGCATACGCCAAAACAAAAGTTCAAAAGCATAAACCTATTGTTGATGATGCAAACATTGAAATTAATTTAGCATACATCATAGCAAAAACAAAATATATCGTATTGAAATTACAGAAAAAGATAATAAACGGTAAAAAACTAATAAATAAATATTTATTTCAACAACTTTAGTAGTTGATGGAGTATAACATATTCGATTCTTTATTGTGGCCCATATAAAAAAATCCAAGACTGATAAATCCGGGGATCCAGGAAGTCATAAAAAGGTTCATTGTTAGCTATTCACTAATTATAAAATACTTCTTGCACAAAATTTCTAATCAAGTAACCGTTGTGAGGGGGTGTGCCGTCATGTTGGTAAAACATTTGTGTAAGCTCGGCCAGTGGCAAGTTTTCTAAGTAGATATTTTCAAAATTTTATAAAGTATTCAGGACAAAGAAACAATGTGCAAATTTTACGATTAACAAATTACTTATTTCATATTTACCGTCTAAATTTTCTTCGTAGAAGTAAAATACTATGTTTTGCTCTCTAAGAATTGTGCCGGTTAAATATACCATTTCGTCTAATGCTGCGAAGTACCTCAAAATATTGGTTTTAATATTTGCAACAATATATTTACGATTTTGAATTTTTGCCTGGACGGATCTAAAAAAAATTTTTAAACTGAATCAGATATTGAAAATCTGATAATATGTAGGTGTAAAATAAAATAACGAAGTTGATAAGTATTTCCGATATATTTAAAAGTGTTGAGTTACTAAAAATATTGTAGTGCAATAGTACATATAGTTCAGAATTTTCCAATGTATAGTCTTTAATATATCGATCGAAGGAGTTCCCGGTGAAAACACTCTGTATAGCAGTTCAAAGCTCTTAAAGTTAAAAAATAAATATGTTCAAAAATTTATTTGCGGAACGATCATGTTAGTTTGAGACGTTCACATAAACAGTTTCATTTTATTATTTGGTTATGCCACAAATTTGTACTGATAACTTTTAATTGGCTGTATATGAACTTTTAATTAAATACTTCTTATCTCTCTCAGATAATACCGTTAAATGTATTACAGGCAATTCTTATATTTAATAATCTTATTAAAATATTTATGAAAATAAGCTCTCATGCTCGTACATGTTATGAAAACGCTTAGAATGATGCTTACTATTTTCGGGCAATCTGATGTCTCTGTATACAAACCCTGAAACCAGATTCTTAATAGTGGTTACGTAGTAAACGGTCTCCGCACGATTTACTTGTTTTATATTATTCATTTCGCGTTGTAACATTTTTGAATAATATTAAATATTCAGATATTGCAGACGAGTTTAATGTATTTTATTTTTTCTTGCTTTCGTCTTATAACTGTTCTATTTTAGGGCTTTCGTTAATTCCTCAAGATTAATAAATTATTATATTAATAATTGTTACGATTTTCACTTAAAACAGAATATACTTTCGACTGTTTATTCGTCATAGAAAAACAAAATATCAACGCATACAGGGTGATTTATTAGCTCTATGACAAACGTTGCTATATGAAAGCTAATGCAACTCTAAGTAAAAAAATATATTATGAAGACGATTCAATTCGTCTTTAATAAGGAAGTATAAGGCTTTAAAGATTTCTCGGACCGTTGTTGATTTATATGCATGTTTTCAATATTAGGTTCAATATAGTTTTGATCGATAATAATGGATTTAACGCTGTTTAATTAATGAAAATTAAACAAAATAAAAGGTAAATAGAGAACATGTTTAACAGTTTTACATTACTGACGATAATGGAGTTACTGTTTTTTCAACGGTTTCAGTTACTCTAAGTATAGCCTAGCATTACCATTTGAGTAAAACCTCTGAACAACGGGTAGCTGTGGGGAATTGAAACTATCCGTTATGGGGAGGTGCCCGTGTATATTTAAAAATCGTATTTTTTTAAAATAAAAAAAAATAAAAAAAAAATTTTCTTAAGAAATGAAATTGCAAACAAAAACAATTAAAACTTTGACAAAGGAGTTTTAACTAAAAATCACTATAAAAATAGAATTTATTTACAAACTACATAGTAAAACATGTACATAGTACGTAATTATGTATTATTACTGTGTAGGTACTCTTACACTGGTTTGAAAAATGTATCAATTATTGTTTGTTTTTTTGGTAGAATCCATTTTTTCTACAATTACTTTTTGTACTTGAGATACAACATCGATCATTTTTTCTATTCCTATTATATCTTTTGAGATATATAAAAATTACAAATCTTTTAATTTTCTATAAGCGTCTTTAATGTCATTATCACTATCATTTTCATCACTTTTAGATTCTTCGAGAAACTCTTCTGTACACTTTTCTATGGATATTTTTATGCAAAGATCATTGTCAATTTCACGTAACCCGAAAAGGAATGCCATTAAGATTAAGTTAAGAAAAAGGTGCACTTGTGAACGTGAATTTTACACAATAAAAAGGTTTAACTACACTACACTGGGAAGTTTGTAAACAATTGTCGGACTATCCCGTTGTTTATGAATTTAAGATACGATAAGGCAAGTTATTATCCTGGTAAAATTTGTCTGTCTTTAGAAATTGTTCAAGCAGGTGGTGGTGTTTGGAAGTAACCATAAAAATAAGGAGAAAAAATGGCGAAACGAATAGAACTAAGCCCGGGAACCCGTAGTGCAATAATAACCTTGTGCAAAAACAATTTTCAATGCGTGTACTTTCGAAAAAGTTAAATTTAATTTATGCTCATTGTGCCCGTTATGAAGAGGTAAATTTCATAAAAATTATGCTACTTGGGTAAGTTTTTGCTACCCGTGTCCGTTATTGAGAGTGCCCGTTGTTAGGAGGTCATTTTGCGTTAATTCTCCTATATGTTAGAAAAGTTCCTAAAAAAGTGCCCGGTATTAAGAGGTGCCCGTTAAGAGAGGTTTTACTGTACATATACAACTCCTCCCGTGCCTTCTCCTCCCTTTTTTTATATATTACAAATTTTTTAAAACTTGGTCTTTACTTTTACTACTCACATTACTGCCACACTTACGTGTACAAATAGATTATTTAAATACATTTTTCAAATTATACATATATTATACTCCTTGTCTTTAACTAACTTTTATCGCACATTCTATGCACTCATACAGCTATTGAGCCGACATCCATAAACATATATAAATACACACACAACATATAAAACTTCTTTTATATAGAAATTTTGAAAAACCCAGTCCGTACTTCTACTACATGTATCTTTTAAATTATACATACATATATTTTTCATTGTTAACTGAGATCTATCGCTTATCTCATACACTTACACAATGTTTATTATAAATATTTCAGTAAGTGCGTACACATATTATCTTGATACAACCTCCTCTTATTTTAATCTTTTAAGACAATAGTCATTTCTACACTGAACGCTAATATATCTTTATAATTAACATCATTTTAACATGTTTTTTATCACCAATTTTATTTCAATCCTCGTCTTGCAGTTTGGCCTGAAGATGACACTTTTTGTCGAGATCGGTAACCATCTTTAAAATAAATCATTTGGTATCGAAAATACATTTCGTATTGTTTCATCCCACATGTTATGGATATTAATTTAAGTAACTTCATCAATTTTATGCTTAGAAAATGAAAATTAAAAAGGTTATAGTTGATATCAATGGCGGCTGGTGATAACCTCAACTCCAACGATTCGATTTCTTCACGCACACGTGGGAATTGCAACGTTCTAATGCAGCTCCGCAGCTTCACTGTACCCACCGCCACTGGTTGATGTTCAAAGTGTTTACCTTCAACTTATATGCAAGTCTCACACTAACTAAAAATTAGACACATTCTGGAATTTGTTAACGAATTGTTGGCATGCGACTATTTCGGCTTAGTAAATAAGCAGAAATAGCATGTTCTCCAGGAAAGAAAATTGATTTAAATCCAGAGACCATGGTGGTGCAGACCTTCACAGCAGATCCATATCTTTGGGGAAAACGTAACTTGACTTTCATAATGCGGTAGTGCGCCATCATGCTAAAACCACATAGCTCGAATAATGTTAATCTGTAGTTTCTAAGAACCGTCTGTACATCTCCACATTTAAACCAAGTAAATGGCCACAGAAGATACCAATCCAAAAATTTGGACTAGATCGTTGCTAAAACCAACGCTCTCTTACAACATGCGGATTTTGAAGAGCCTCATAAGTACTCATTGTTTTCTTCTAAAACCATTTACCATAATACCAGTGCAGTGGAAGGAAATTATGATCGCAAAGCCTAAACAATTTGGCGATGATACTGATGCAACTTTCCTCAACTTAGCATACGCCACACAAAATTTTGGGGCCGATGTAAATTGGCTGATACATGGCTAGTACTAATTGAAGGGTATAAGAATGAATCTTATACAACTTGTGATATTAATAGAAATTATTGTTACGGCATCTCCAACCAACGACTAACTTCTTGGCCAATGTGTTTTTTTTTTTTGCTTTATTGTGGCTAGCTGAGTCTCATAACTTCTTAACCAATACGCATTAGAATATATTAGTAATAACATTTTTACTTAGAATTGTCTACCTTTCATCTTCCAAAGTTTGAATTGTGTGTTTTCCTACAAATAGCATAGATTAACCACACGTGTCATACATAAATACAAAAATCCACATGTCAACATTTTTGGCAAAATTTATTCATTATTGTTTGACATACACATAATACAAAAATTACGCTGTAAAATATGTATAAAGTAATACTAATATCAAAATTTCTATCCAATAAATCGAAAACAAATCCGTAACACAATAAAAAATTCAATAATTTTATGTTTAAAACAAAAATGTTAAAGTAATCTATATATCGCACATAGGCTGCAAGTATGAAAACACTGATTTGGAGAAATCCAGGATTGAAAATCAAAACACAAACTAAGTACTGCGAAAATAAATTTCGTTTTTGTTCTATTTTGATACAGATCTGCACTTAATCAGATAAAATCATCAGGCCAAAACTAATCTACACTATTTTCAATCAATTATCTCAAATTTATTTTTTTTACAATATTATTACCGACTTCTTAATATTCCACATTTAAAGTTTATGAAAACGAACACTCCGTTTACGTTCAATAAAATGAAAACAATTAAAACGGTTTTTCTTTGTTAAATTATACAAAGTACACGTAGCATACATCATGTAAGCTATATATCTGCATGGGTGTGAACGGCAATTTTTTGTTGACTTATCTGCCTCAGTACTTATCAAATTATGATTCGTACAATTTACATATTACACTTCGTCGATAACGTAACAGAAACACGAATATTGTTACGTAACAGCTGCCTTTCCATTATGCTTAAACGATATGTACCGAGATGTACAATAAAAGTCATTCCGAGCGGGAAAACTAGTAGAGCGGCCTTCTAGAAAGTCAAACTCTTGTTATTCAATAGACAGATGTACCATCGTGATCACCGAAAGGCGAACAAAAATACGTTACAATTACATAAATCATATATACCAGCACCTACTTCTACTTTTTATGATTTACAACTTTAACGCAATAAATTAATATTTGAATGTATGGTAAAGGTGCATGTAAAAAATACCTCAATAAGGATTATTTTGAAAGCATTATATTAATCGGTTCAAAATGCGACGATTTAGTTGACATTTAAGCATCGGTACATTTCAGGCATCGTGTCAACACATGGTGAAAACTTCCGCACAGAAATAGAATGTGATGATTATTTATAAAACGTACTAATATAGCTTCAAGGCAGTCTCTTGTATTATTCTATGACGTGAATAATTCTTAACGTCAATAAAATTAGCAAAGTTATTAAAATCAATTGTTTTACCTAATCTCGTTTTCGATTAAACACCTGGTTATTAATTTTTGCGTTTATGATGTAGTATTACAGTTCTCACTGCATTTGAAAATAACACAAGAATCTTAGGTTTGATTTTGTTTTACTTGCCTCTATTACTTATTCTGTTAATTTAATAATAAGAGTTGTATTCGAGCATCAAAATTTTTATAAGACGTATTAAAAGTAGTACTTTTGGACACAGTGTACAGGGTGACATTGAAAAAATTACAATGCATAGTGAGGAACATAAAATAAGCCTTCTGTTTTCAAAATACTAAGTTTCGAAAATCTTCCTTAGAAAATGTATTTCTGTCTCATAACAAAAAAAGATGCTAGTTTTTCGAAATGAGCTTTAAAAATGACATAAAATAACAAAGAAAAATAATTATTAAATTTTAAATACTATAACATATTTCGCTCTAAAGAAATCGATACACTTTTCCAATCTTTATGTTAATGATCTATGGCTCCTTTAATGTATGCCTGGATTATTACGCACTATTAGCAAACTCCATAATTGCTCTTCATTATTTAGTTCAAATGAAAAATTAGTTTTAGCAAAAATTAGTTAAAATGAAAAATTGAGGGGATTAAGGTCGAGACTAAGAAAAGTGAGCTGACGCGCCTTATGCGTGTTGCACATTCTTTTGAATATTGTTCACTGAGACGTTTTCTAATAAAGTGTTCAGTTTATTTTCCAAGAAATTATACCCTCCCACATATTCATGAAAGATAAACAAGATTAATAACAGAAAATTTTGCCCCTGATTTTGCAGCAATATTGTACACGGAGAGGTGATGAACTTTTTGGAATTGAAACGGGCGAAGAATCTCTTCTGTGAGAACTTGTCTATCTTCTTCAGGGTTTTAGCATTTCGTAAAGCTGGATTCGCTTTTCTGGCGCTTATTTTCGGATTATTTTCTACTTGCTAAACAGCTTCTTCGTTTACAACAGTAGGATGAGCTCTGTTAACCCCACTATTAACTTTTTCTGTTTTGAAACGGTCATCTTCTTCCAAACGCCTACGCACATCAATAAATGTTCTAACATTAGGAACTTATTTTAATGAGAATCTCTCTCAATAGATACGTTGAGCTGCGGAAGAATTTGATCCAGCTTCGCCATAACACAATCATGTCTCTGTATTATTCTAAAGTTTAGAGAATCATTTTCAAGAGCAATTTTAAAAAGCAACAAACAATAGAATCAAAACTTGGTGTAGGTACATCTTCACAATCGGAAGAAATGTAAAAAAACGTACATTTTCTAAAAAACTTTTAAGATCCTGTATCTTGAGGACAAAATGCCTATGGACATTAACGCATAAGACCTTTTTTTAGTATGTTATGGTATCGGATGGTACAACGTATTGTAGTTTTTTCAATATCACTCGGTATAATTTGACATTTTCAAGTAGGACCCATTTGTCTGATTGCAAACGTTATGTATCGAGTAAAATTTGATCTAAGAACTGTGTCTAGAGACAGAGAAATAATACTGTGATAGGAGCATTAAATGATATATAGGGTTATTCAAAAGTAAGTTTCCAGTTTGAAATGGCCATAACCTTGTCAAATTTTTAGATTCTGCAAAAATAAAAACACAAAAAAAAATTTTGTTGTATTTTTGAAATAAAACAACCTTAATTCCTCTAAATTATAAACGATATTAGTATTCTTAAGTAGCAATGTCTTGCAACATTCGTTTGCCTATGTTCCATTCCTTCATATAAATATCCTACTAGAAAATGTGCCGTTAAGCCACACCAAATAGTAACTTTGACATCATGTAATCGTTTCGTATTTGAATTTCCTCTCCAAATCCTGCAGTTCTGTGCGTTAACACCCCCATTTCATTCACACTACAACTCATCTATCCAAAAGACTTTGTATAGCTATTCGGTATTATTCCGCCTAACATTTACAAATGGAAAATGATGCCAATCTGTTCTTTTTTATTCTTTAAGTTCAAAAGGCGTTTTTATTCTATAGGGATACAAGTGAAGTTGTTTTCTTAATATTCGCCACAGTGTTCTTCAAACTTCATATGCGGAATTCTCACGAACTTCCTGCATTTTTCGGTTTTGCGGTTTCCCCCAAATTTTTGCGCGAACTTACAATTCATGTATTGTTGGATATCTTCTTAATGCGTTAGCATAATCTGTAACTTGCTTTTGGGTAACCCTATTAGTTTGGTATCAGGTTTTAAACGTGGAAATTATTTCTTCAATGGAAATTAAGTGACCTTGCGCAACATAAGCGTCAAAAAAATTGTTGGGTATGAATTAGCGATTTGTTTAACGACATTTATATGATAAAAATGGGCTACGCCCGAACTGAATGTGAAGAACAGTAAAAATAAGCGTGGAAAGAATACATCAATTTAAATCCAAACTATTGTTACTTTTGTTTGAAACTTTTTTATCGATAATAATAAAATAAATAATAGGAAAGTCAAAGTATAATCAATAAGGCTGTATATTAAGCAAAGAATTAAGAAGATTTACTAGGTTATACTTCTAATCTCAAATCATGAATATAAAGTTAATCATTTCATATCGTCTGAGTCACTAATCTCAATGACAGATAACATTTGTATTATCTACTTATTGTTAGTGCACATTAAAATGTCCATTATAGTACCTTTATACCTTAAAAGTACATAGTTGCGGTAATTTAGAATTTTTTACGCTATCGACAACTCTTACTAATCCAGCTTTATGTATTTTCTATTTTTGTTAATTATATATTTATCTGTACTGCAATAACTGTTCACACTAAATGGTTGTCTGTCATGTGTAATTATGCATGTAGAAATGCGGTAACCTTAATTTCAATGCGGAAGCTGAATTTTATTTATGTATTTTTACTAAAAAATCCTAAAATATGCACATAACCGTAGGATCAACGAACTTTGGCTTTAACTGTTTGGTGAATTTGATGCATAGTTTAATTGCTCGTTTTTGTCGTGAACGAATGGCTATTAAGGAGTGATTTCTGTCCATAGATGGGTTCCCCTAATATACAAGTTTTATGAATTTATACATTTGGTATATCTTATGTTTCTATTAATAATTTTTTGTGGTGCTAATGAATCATTGTTTATAATTAAATTGATAAACTGTAATTCATGGAATAAATAAACTTGACGTCACCTCCTTTTTTGTCTAATCTAAGTACGCAATAAGCTTTTAATTTCTTGTATAATTGGGTTAATTTCATTTGCATCACGCACTTAAATTTAAAACAAAAGCAGGGACCAATTTTCCACGTAGCGTTTTGCTCACTGTTCATTGGACGTATTGTTTTTAGAAATGAAGGAATAAAATTGGCAACATTTTCAAGTAGTCTTGTACCAAGATGTGCGGAAGAATTCACAACCTGACATATATTGGTATCCATAATTTTAGTACCGCTAAAAAAAATTATACCAAGGTACCCTTTCATTCTCCAGAGTTTTTCGAGTTCCCGGTGCTGCCTTGTAAACGTCTCGCAATAAGAAACTTCCGTTTTTGCATCGCAGGAGATACAAGCCGCTCATATAAACATTTTAGTATGATTGATTGATGAAGGATTCTTAGGCGTTCTTGGAATTAATAATTAATCTATTTTCTTGACGGTTTCGTTTATTAAACAAATTTTTGAATAGATGAAATTAAAACTGCAACTTTACGTTTCAACAACAAATTGTCTTCTTCAGGTTTTTTTCCTTTAATTTTTTGCATTAATAAAATCGGGAAATCAGTAATGACCTATAATTTTTGTTTTCGCTCTGCTTTTGGTCGTTGTCGTAGCTTCTGCGGATGTTTTGTCGACCTTCTTATGGGACATTGTTCAGGCCTGTTATAGGATACTGACTGGCGACTATTCATTTTTGAAGGGTTGTTCTGGATCAAAAAGTTACGGATCAATGAAGCGTGGTGGTTGCCAGCAAGCCTACATACCAGATTCTTGTAAAAATGTTTATTTTTAACAATCATACGTATCATAACGTAACAGTAAACATTGTAGACGGTTTCATGTGATTTTTTTGGAAGAAAAAGTAGGTCTGGCCATTGAGACGGAAAAATTTTTGTGGCACTTTATTTTAACTCGAGATATTTCTTACAATTGACATAAACGTGAACGTAAGCGTGACTATGAACGAATGGACGTAAACGAATATCAGTAGATTAAAGATGACAAATCTGTTAAATTAAAAAAAAAATGAAAAATGCTAATTTTCTTTCACCTCCACCACGTTTACATGGACTTGTACAGAAAAACTAAAAATACGTTCTCAATGCCACTTATGATATTCTATCTAATTTTTATATGATGAATCAATTGGATCAAAAGAGTCTTTTTTTTTTCTGATTTCAACCATGTATATGACGTTAACAAATCTTTTCGATATTGTGTTTTAATTGACAAAGAATAGAATTTTAAGATAAAATAAGATAACTATGAAATTTCATACTGTCAAACATTTCAATTATCGTACAGCCACACCGTAAGCTTGCAGTGAATCCTTTACCGACCCGCGTAATATTTATAACAATTTGAATGAAAATCAATGATATTTTACAAATGGTAAATTAGATGTATATTCTTGCAAAGTTTATCTAGAACGCAAATGGCTGTCGACCGTGCAATTTTTAGCACGGTCGACAGCCATTTTGTCAATTAGCTCAGAAACAATTAACAATTAAGTATTGGATGGTAAAATATGTCTGCGGCTACACGCCGTAGCAAACACAAATAAGTACAATTAGTTACCTTTTTTCAAAAATATGCTTATATAATTTACAAAAATTTTAATATAGTTGCTTAGAGGATCAACTGGCTGTTGAATATTAAAGAAAAGAGGGTATATGAATAAAAAAAAAAGCAAGTTTATTGCTACCATAGAGCCCATTGATTCTAGTGCACGTACAAAATGTCATGACAATCTTTTTCTGGATTGTTTGGTCTTAAAGAAAATAGTTCATTATAATTTTCCTTCTGGTTTCTTTTTTTTTCTTTTGTAGTCAACAATCGTAAAAATTCATCAAAAACGCCGAAAAAATCCTGTATTAAATAGTTAAGATGTTCCTCTGTCTTTTTCACATCAAATAGCAGCAGTTTATCTCGCCCATATTGCTCTACATTAAACACATCTATCTATCAAACCAAACACTAACATCATCGACGCGTGTCTAAGTATCCGTGTATACATAAGCACACACTTGGATTCGTTTTGTTGGACTAAATATAACTTCTTAAATTGTTTCTATAAATAGGCCACGTATTTCCTGAAAATAAATATTTAATTCGTTCTAGGTCCAGTGTGTACGTGTATGTATTAGATAGGTTTTCAGCTCTTGGCCCACGCGAACAAGATGGCTATTTACATACTAGGTTTACAACAGTGAAATTATGGAAAAGTAACTACGGATTAAAATAACGCTTGCTCTATAAATACAATGCCTAAATGATTGCTAACTTACTTCTGCATTCTTCAACGATGAATTTTTAACGTATTACAGAGTTACTGTCGAAATTAAATTATTCGTTGTAGATTGTCTAGTTCTCAGTATTTTTTTAAGCTACGAGTAGAATTCCCTACGAAATATTTGTTAAAATTTAATGAAAAGTATTTTAGGTATAGTTAAATTTCCAATGGACGGAGACTAGCGGTGACAAATTGCTTAACTCATTACGAGAAGAGTCTCCAGGAAAACAAAAAGCAAATATTACAAAGGGTGATCCAAATTGAACTTTAGGATTTTAATTGTGTTTTCTGAACATCAGAAGTTTGTATTTCTACAGTTGGTACCGAAACATTTGGCCATATACTATCCAGGAACGTATAAAAATCGTACGAAAAAAAAACTGAATCGAGTCGAAATGAGTTCGATAATTGCCCGATCTCGGGGCAAGAGATGGGACTAGTAGAATAGAAATAACTGTATTTTTCGTAAAAGGAACCTAAAGAGTCCTGTCAAGTTCGGACAAATTCGTCCAGTTAGTTTGTTAATGATAGCGATTTAAAGTGAACAATTTTTGTGATTTGACAACAATGGAAAAAAATAGAATATAGAGCAGTGACTAAGTATTTCTTTTTCAAAAAGAAAACGAATGATGAGATGAAAATAGAACGCGGTGAAGTTTATGAGGACTCTGCACCTTCGTTGACGGCTATAAAATATTGGACACTGAATTTAAACGCGAACGTAAGAACGTCTTTAATGAAGAACTTCCAGGTCATCCAAATGAGGTCACCACATTAGAAATGATTGAAAAAATTCACCCTATCATAATGAATTGAATATCGGAGCAATTTACCGGATGCATACCATCTTAACAACTCACTTGAATGATGTCTATTAAGCTGGCCTAGCCACTCCATAAATCCACCAGCAATCCAGTTGCATATTTTGTTGCTAATTTGATACTCAAGGATAGATATTGTTGGTCCAGTCAGGTCCGAAAAACGATGGATAAGCTAGCATATTAAGTTGACGTAGTCACTAGTTGTAACTGCTGACACCCTGCAGATATCAACACGAATTAAATGGAATATTTTGTTGCTAATTTGTTACCCTAGAATTGATTTTGTTACTGCAATCATTTCCGAGAAACAATGGCTACGTTAGCTTAATATTAAACTAATGTACCCACCCAATATAACTTTTGACTCACTGCAGATGTTGATATGTTTATATTTATTTATAACAAAGTTTCGGTTCTCGAGTCGAACTATCAAGTTGAAAATCAAAAGGATGCCTGTCTTTATAATCATTTGTTGATCATTGTTGTAAGAGTCAGGAAGTTGTAAAAGGTTGTGTTTCTTACTTATTATGTGTGAATTAAAATATCTGGTGGTATGTCCACGGTTTTCCCATAAGAATGAATTTTTTTATTTAATGAATTCGCAAGGGCAGTGATATTTGCCGTGACCCGAAAGTTATAGCGCTACGCTAGCTTATACACTGGCCTATCCATAGTATCATGGAAACGGCTGGTGCAACAAAATCCATTCAAAAAAATATGCCGTTTAGTTTGTGTCTGTGATGTCTGCAGCTTACTAAACATATTTGAACGTAAATAAGCTTTCCGCATGATGGGTGTCGGGATTACCCACAATTAACCATAAACACGTACGTATGTCAACTTCAATGGAATGTTTGTCGTTGTTAAAGCGCAATCCAAATGAATTTTGGCGTCAATTCATAACTGTTGCCGAAACGTAGATTCATCACATAACACGAGACGCCAAAGAACAGTTCAAACAATTGGGCTTTCGTATCCAACCGGCCCCAAAAAAGGCCAAAGTTGCTTTGTTGGCCAACAAAGATCATGCCCACAGTGTTTGGGGTGTGTGGGCATCATAATCTACGTTGATTACCTTGAAAAGAACAAAACGATTAATGTCGAGTTCGCATTTGGCGAAGAAAAGAGTGCTGTTTCATCAAGACAATGCACTCGTGCACACTTGTGGTCGCCATTGCAAAATTCTATGAATTAGAATATGAATTGTTTCTGCACCCACCATATTCGCCAGATTTTTAGCCCCCAGCGATTATTTCCCATCTTCGAATACGAAAAAAATGACTCGATGGAAAATCAAACGATGAAGTGATTGCTGAAATACAGCAGCGTATATGTGAAATGTCATATTTCATACGTATATTAGCAACAGTTTGTGCTTTATTCAGCAAACAAATACTAAATTTAAATTGAATCACCTTTTATAATCTTTCCATTAAAAAAAACTAAAGCGTATTATTTCAATATTTCATATTTTAAAACAAAAGATTTATACAGGAAAAGCTTCAAGCTACATCTATAGATATCTCAAATAAGACCTTTCAAGTAAATACCTCTGTAATTTGCAGCCAAGAACTTGGAAATCTTCGATGCCAACTAGGATATAAAGGACTTTTTTTGAGAGAATTTGTTTGCGTTACGCATTGCATTGTTTGCTTATTTCCTTGGTATTGAGCTGCACATCTATATTTAAAAGGAGGGACTATATTATTTACACCCACACAATGCTCAGATGCTCAGATCAATATCACCTTCCAGAAACTCTTTGTCTATTTTTAGAATTGGAGTTGGTAAATCCGAAACATTAATTTTTTGTGTAACTGTACACGCTCTAATGACGCGTTCCTCCAAGGCAAAGACTTACTTCCGTTCATGAGAACCTTATGTAAATAGGCACTTGTACTCTTTTACTATACTCTATTTAATTCATTTTATTCATTCTTGTAAATTTCGTTCCATATTTTATACAATCTAGCAAAAATTAATATTTATGTCGTCGATATGATAATATACAATAAAAATAAAATCTATTCAAAAGATGTAGTCGTAAAGATAAAAATAACCAAAGGTAATAGTATTTTTGGCAAACAATGCATTATTGTTATTGAAAAATTAGGAGGAATATCTACCGATTGAACCAAATTCGAGAGCCATTATGGAAATCTTGTCTACAACAAGGGATGGTCTTAAATTCGGTAAACTTACAAAGTTCAAAAAAATAAAATAAAGAAGATTATTTTCAATGTTTTAGTTTATATTGTTTACAATTGGAATTGAACTTGGCAATGCTGTCGCATTTCCGAAACGTTGAATTAAAATGCTTATCAAATTGTACATAATTATATAGAATTATAATTTTGCTGTACTTGACATGGTATTTTGGTCTTGTCATACTAACTACATTGAAGAAAAAGAAAATGTAAACATAATTTTCAATAAAAAGAATAGCAGTGGTTTTAAAACCTGAAAAATAATCATGTTTTACTACTCTTTTACTACTCAAAATCTCAACTTTCGTAAAAGAATTGAACTCAATTAACAGCCATTTAATTTATCAGAAACTACTTATTTTATTTTATTTTTTACGTAAAAAAGTTAAGCACTCATTGCAGAATGACTTGAAATTTTATTATTAATGGTTGTAGTTATGAACACGAAAATGTGGATTTCTAAAAGGTTAAGGGAAAGCTTATTCATATGGAAACAGGAAAAGAGATAAAATGGTATTCAACAGTTTTAAGATAAATTCAAGCCTGTTTGAATAAATTGGAATACTGAAAAGAAATCGATCAAAAGAAGAAACAAGCATTAGCAGTATTCAATACCAAAGAAAAAATTACCAGCACTACCCAGAAATCTACAAAATAATTTTTAATAAAATATGCGCTACCCATTAAGAAACACTATTGGGTATTCGAAATTCTAAATAAATATTGAATATAGTCCGAGTGTTATGTATCACGTTACATTTGCTCCGTTATCTTAGATAGATGGATAAAAAGAAGTATACCAAAATCGGTACAAAATGATCGTAACATCGCCTGCTTATTTGATTAGTAACCTGGTAACGTATTTTGTAATTTGACCTATCGTCAAAGCGATAACTATCACGTCAATTGTTTCCAGTTCAAGTTGGTTATTCATTTCGCATTCGTGAAAAAAGACGTGTACATAGTGGTGACATTGAACGGCACAGATAACAAGTAAATAAAGAAAAGATTAAGCAATAGATTTGCTTATCAAATTTAAACAGAAATATGTACGTTCGCAAAAGTATTCCCATGTTGTAATAATTTCCACGTTAGTCAATTTCTGTACAGTTGCTCACAAAATTTTCTATACACTTACTGGTACCTAGATTCTACGTGCAATCAAAAAAGTGAAGCAAAGTAGTTTCATCTGGGCAGGGCTTCTATATGTACAACTCTGGCCACATGTATGCGTAAAAGTACAATTATTTATTAATATATTTGTATATTAATAACAGCGATGAGGTATTGTCAAAATTCAAATTTTTGGCAGGTATCAGTAATCATAGGTCTCCATTTTTCCACAATTTTCCTTTTTAATACACCTAAAAATCACCGTTTGTATTTGGCGATGTTTTAAAGTAGACTAATGTTCAATAGGTGGCAAATCCGAAGACCACAACTGACTCCTACCTTATTTTCGCGAAACCAAGGCAATGCCTTCCTTGGAACGATGTCAAGACGTACTGTCTTGTTGAAAATAAAAGTCGAACTCTTCATTTTGAAATAATTTTAATATGAACGACCTGAAGATTTCATTTAGCAGCGTTATATAACAAACGGTATTAATACAGCCGCATAAACTTCTTCGACCGCGGTCACTGGCATATATCTCCGAATCATCAAACTTCTTCCGCATATGTAGGTGCGATACAATCGAGGTAAATGCTTTTCCTCTAGTGTGCCATGCTGCAAGTAACTTTTGACCATTCTTCAATACACCAATATGCATACTTGTTTGCTAATTGGAGACGCCTTTTCCTGTGATAGTTTTTTCGGTAAAAGCGTCCGACTTTAATTCGCATCTTCTTGCAGTTGAAATGGCAATTTTATGAAGCTCCCACAACTCACCAGATAAATATTGTGATGATTTTTAATCTCACAATACCATTCTTTCTAAATGCCTTTGCGTCCACGTTTCTCTTGGGAAAATGTTTTAACGTAGTTTGGACAGCACTTTAATTTTCTTCTTTCTACAACCGACAACTCGCGTGTTTTCAGCGTGTTACGACTATGGAACATTTTACCAACACCATGACACTCCACTCCACTGAAGCTTTCTTCGTCAGAGGTCCGTCATACGTAAAGAAAATCGATTCCAAATTAAACATGCATTGAATGAATAAAGGTAATAATAGCGTTCCTTTCAAAATAAGTTCATATTGACTTCCATTTACCATTACTAAACGACGATAAAACTGGTTTAGTTAAGAAATGCAGTACGTTCAAATACTTTTGTGAATCATTGTACATAACTAAAAGATACCAGAAAGAAATGTAGTTAAACAATAACGCCGTGTGCTTGTTGCAATGGGATCTAGGCGGCATCATGTATGGAGGCCGATTCTCTCGTAAAGCGACACTCCACGTCTGGTATCAGGTTTTAAAGAATTATGCTGACATAATTTGTCGGTTGAAAAACTTAAGTTGTCGTTGATGAAATCAGATGAACTCGTAGCCGCTGTAAAACGAGGATTATAAAATGTTTTAACAACGTACAGTATCGGTCAATTTTGTAAGGAAATTATCTAGATGCAAATTGGATAAAAATCCAGTAAATATATTTGTGTTTGTCGTATCTACTTTGAAAAACAAAACAATTAAAGTGGTAAGTAAGATTTACATACATACACGTGTAACGTCAGTATATTTTCTTATTTTATCATTTATCTGTTGTAGTTTAATCATTGATGGAAAGTTTTAAAATCTATGTACTATCTTAAATTAAAATGTTAAAGTATCACAATGAAACGAGCATCTACATACGGAGCGAAAACATTTCTTTGTTTCTAATGAAAGGTCAAGATTGGTCAATACGAAATTATAGCATCTGCTTCGTCGTACTCAAATATGCCTCTTTTTTTATCGAGAATGCATATTTTGCAACCGATACACATGTAAGTGTTGAATACGTTTGTTCATGTACCGTTCGGGAGAAACTATCAAGAGGATCAAAGTTCAAGAGCGATTTTTTATGTTATTTACATAATTATTAAAGTACGCTAGTTATATGTACAAATGTAATTAATCCTCTGTATGTTCTACGTGTTTGTACACCATAAAGCTGTATTTAAATAATAAAATGGCGTTTAATGGCGTTAACTTAAGGAGATGTAAAAATGGACCGGAGTTCATTGAATTTTGGCTGTAAATTGATTTAATCTTACTAATCCATTTAATTTCAAAAATTCAATGATCAATCAAAATTAGATCATTGACTATCGGATGATTATCATAAATATTATCGATCACTTCAAGTTACGAATTCGTCTCCGTTGAATGGAAGTTTTGAGAATGGCCGAATTATAGTGCAGATAAATTTCCCATTGTTTTATTTTCTTGGGTCTTTAGATCCTCGGCAAAGAAAAAAAAGCTTATTTTCGTTTGATTTATTTTATTTTGCTGTTTCCTGGTATCATTTTCGTCGACATTCTCAAACCTGTTAATAATAATTTTACTTATTAGCAAACTACTTTTTTTTTCTTTTTTAAAAGTGTACTTTTATTGAACATCATTTCTTCATTATATTTTCCTTTCTCATTAATTAAATAAAAAAAAGGATTATATTTTTACCTGTTAGCTTCTTGCTTTCATATTGTGTTAGTTGTAAACTTTTTTTTTATTCCTTTTACTTTCTTTCATTTTATTTTTTGTTTCCTTATTACAATTTAGTTGCTAATAAGGAAAATTATTATTAATATTAGGCTCGAGAATTTCGTCGAAAATGGTTCAATGAAACGTAGCAAAATAAAATAAATCGAAGGGAAACAAATAATTGTTTTCTGTACCAAGGACCTAAGAATCCAAAGAAAATTAAAAACTGGTACAGGTAAAGAAATTGGAAAAGCTTAAGGGCTGATTGATTGATTGTATTATTTTATTTTTGGGCGTCTTACCCATTTTTCTATCCTCTGTAGATAATACAAATGTTATTGGAAAGGGAAGTTTTTAATATAAATTCAAATATGTAGCAACAAGATTGATAAGCGAATTCTTATCTTCTCTATTGTACTGATTCTATTCAAATGCTCTGTAGCACTTAGGCGGTATCTGAACATTTCAGAAGGATTTATCAAGCCATATCATCGAGCTATTTTTAACGTGACGAAGCAGTACCATGCCAGATATTCCTACAAAACCTTTAAAGAAATTAGAATTATGCGTTTAAGAAAATTTTGTAGTAGTAGGTTCCAAAACAAATTATTTAAACAATCATCTAAATTGCCACAACTCGTTTATTTGCAATAATTGTCAAGAAATGTCTTACTATGCGAGGGTTGTTCTCTTTCCGCTGAGCCTACACTGAAAGAAAAGATTGGTTGACTCAACCGATTTTGTTTGTTAAATAGGCTCAATTCTCCATAGGGTTTAAAACAAGCATACAGTTGGCTAAAGCTTTTGAATTGAATCATCTTTAGGATTAATGTTCAACCAACCTACAGTAGAATATTCGTAGAAAGCAAAAAAAATACATGAGTGAAATCAGAAATGAACACGTATGCATAAGGAAATTACTATTTTTAAAAACGGAAAGTAAAATAGATATAAACGGCGGTTGTGCAAATCTGAGTGTGTGTGGTTTTAAATAAAGGATATCTATTTATATTGGTTGTGAAAAGCGAATTTTGCGGTTAATAAAAGTAATATGTTTTGAAACACAACCAACACAAATATTGGTTTGACTTAACAAAAATAATTGAACTAAAGGGACTGAGTTCTAGCTGGTTATACTCGCTAAAGTGTTGAATAAACAAAGTTTTAATGTAATGATATACACCAATCCATTATCAAAGCGATCCAGTGTATGCCACATGGTTTTTTTTGTTTGAGTCAAATTATGCACATTGCTTACGTACTATCAAATGTATGTGTAAAATGGTATCAAAGTGCTTTCACGGTAATCTTTAAAGGTGCTTAAATACTTCTGGCAGTAACATACCGCTCTTTTCCAATCATGTTTCGTATACAAGACATTCTACAAGAAGAAGAATATTCTTTTCGGTAACTATCGTTTTTGGCTTAGAATCTCGAAAGTTGTCGTTTAAAGAAAATTAACCACGCTGAAATTCATTGTACCGCCGTCTTACAGTAACTAAGGAGTATGACTTGTCACCAAGCACTCGATTCATTTCCTTAAATCATTCTTTACGGCTTAACCCACGAAATTGTAAACAATCGCAGTCCGATATAATTCAATTTCATGATTTCTTGAGGAAAGGATTACTTTAAAAGTATGTACTTTAAAAACCTTCAAATATGTTTAACAACTTTCACTATACTTAAAGTTGTTACGTTAAAATGTCAGGCCAAAATTTGTTTCAAAACATCGCAGGCTGGATAGTCTCAATGGAAAGAGCCCTCATATTAACCGCATACTTATTTCCTTAATGGAATAATTAACCTTCTTTAAAAGGTTTAAGCAGTGTACCATAAGTGTCCAAACTGTATGTATGTGAAATCCATTTATATTTAAAATATCAATTTTGTGGTAATTTTTCCTGTTAGTGCCGATTAGTTAGGAGTAGGTTTTGTCTTATTTGGAAATTATATCATTTAGTAGTTAGTTATTTATCGAAGTGTACTAATTCTCCATCTACCCTTAAGATATAAAACGGATGATGTCCAGAAACTCAACTCTGGAGAAGTAAAAATAATTAATTGTATATTTCCTTTGCACCAAGTTACCTTTTAAACCCCAAAATTATTCAAGAAATGAAAGATCAAGTTTTCCTTGATTTTACCAATATAATTAAATTTAATTAATGAAATAAAAGTTCCAAGACTCCGACAGGACTCTAGTCTACGACTTTCATTTTGTTAGACGGACGCAGAACCACTACACAGCAACAAAATTAATTCTTGCGTAATAAATTAGCAACAAAATATGCCGTTTAGTTCACGTTGATATCTGCAACGAGTGGCAACGATAGCCTAACATTAAGTTAGTACGGCTCGAAATCGGCTATATAAGTGCTGTACCGAATTTGCGCCAAATTTTTGCGCGACCATCGCTGCAAAAAATATTAAATTTGGATTCATTTGAAATACTTCTCCAAAAGCCCTCATCCATATCCTTGTGTTGTTTGCAAAATCTAGACGAAGCCGCCAATTTTTGTCAGAAATAAGAGGTTTCTAATGTGGAACTTTGCTTCGATAGTCCTAATCTCGTAAAGCTCTTCGTAGTTTTCGGATGAACATGTTAGCCTGATACTGCAGCAATACTACCGGCTAACTTTGCCGCACTTATTTTTGGATTTTTGTCCACTTCCCTTACGATAAGACTAACATTTCGGCGGGAAAGTTTCTTGCGTCGTCCAGTTCTGGGCCTATTTTTCACTTTTTTGTAAGTTTTATATTTTCTTATAATATTTTGCACACTTGCCAATGACAAATACAAAACTTTGCCTATATTTTGGTAGGATTTACCTTCTTGAAAATGTTTGTTGTCCTTTGGCCATTATTTTGTTTTTAAGTCTACCGACAATGATGAAATCGGAATAAAAATGCGTCAGTGGCTAAATAAGCAAATGGAACGGTACTTCTTTCGGAAAAAACCCAAGAAAAGTTGCAACACAATTTTTTTTTTATTGTATTTGAACTTTTCTCCAGCATATTTTTATTTTTTGGGGGAATTTACTGTTATCTATGCAACAAAATATTTTTTTTAAGCTTTGGTTACTGTTTATTATTCAACTATAAATAAGTTGCGTACTTACATTTGTGTTAAAATGTTTTATTTTCATATTTAGTGATGTGTGTGTATTTAAACTTTAGTCCCTCCTTGTATGTTTGTGATTACTTTAGCATAATGACGATAAAAAAAAACAATTTATGTGATTAAGAATTCCAAATTAATTAAATACATTTTTTAGAAAAAAATGTCAACCGGTGTGAAGTGAATCAAAAATTTTTATTATTGTTAAATATTATTATATTTTAATACAATTAAAAATATAGCTTCATTGATGATTAGATTGGTCACTGGATCAGAGCCATATAACAATTTTTTTTTAATTTTTGCTCGGGGCGAAATCGATCAATCGTATTAAAATACATAATTATCGGTTTAAGGTGAATTACACGTTCAACAATTATAGCAACATTCGCAGCAAAATTTTGCAATAGCGCGCCTTTTCTGGGCTGCATCATGTCATACTCTGCTAAGATGGGTTACCATAAGCACCCACTCTTTTAAATAAAGGTATAATGTTTAAAATGGGTACGATGTTGCTACTTTTATATACAAAAAATGATTGTACCATTCCACCTCACGCCCTACTAAACAAGAAAATCATATGCTTTAACATGAAAACCAAACGAAATTCGACGACAACCATGTAATCGACTTCGCCTCATTGTTTACTTTTTTTTTACAAAAATTGCAATTGAAAGTAAACTTCTATTTTTTGTTGTTGTAGATATATAGACTGAATACACTCCTTATCACTTATAGTGACCTAAGTACCGGCCTAGTTTCTACAGATTCAGCTGTACAAATTATCGATTTCACATTTTGTAGAAATTAAAAAATATTGCCTTTTAATTTTTAATTATCTTTAAATAAATTTTTAAATTTACCGTTCGCATTTGGCATGAATTGCTCTTGTTTATTAATTGATTATACTGTTGCAAATATAGCAAACAGCTGCTGCTTTAAGTGATTGGTAAATTTATTGGATATCTAGAATATTGTTCTTCTCATCTTCTTTTGGCGTACATTTTAAGTCAGATAATAAAGTATTCGACTCAGACAGAACTGCAAAGTATCATAAACATGTGTTCCTTAGTTACCGACATAGATACAATGTTTCGACACGTTTATTTTAAAATGCAATATAGGAATATGTTACATAGGAAAATAATAGGTGTACAAAGTAAGTAGCAAGTATTTAATAATTATAAAAAACTCGAGAAACTCAACTTAAAGTCTAAACAAATATTTTAAATTAAACGAAAAATATAAAAATAAAATAAAAAATAAAAAGAAAATGTGATAATAGTGGTTTATTCTCTCTCTTTAATACAGTTTTTGTGAATAGGTCATTATTGCTACCTTTCTTTAATTATGATTACCCACATGGGTTCCATAAAAATAAAAAAATACTGTAAATGGTAAAAGAGAAATCTGAATTAAATTTTATGATAATATGTACAAATATTAAAAACTTTAGTAGCTAGATACACGGCGCGATCCTACTTACAACTGATAATTGCTGATAATACTATTCTAATTCAGACCCAATACGCTAAAAATTGCGTCATCTCTGCTGCCCTGCCGAACAGTAATAGTGAACCCGCATATTTGTGGTCAATGGTGTACCCAGGTATCTTTCCCTTCTGCAAAATATCATTTCTAAATTTACGATTCAATTTTTACTATTGCAAGCTTTCATCGCTTATTACCTTGACGTTTATGTAATTCGACTGTTTAACTTGTTCTGTGGTTGGTTTTCTTCTAATTTCCACTTCGTCGGTTCTGTAATTGTGTTTTTTCCCATTTAAGGATGTGGGATAATTTCCTAAGTTTTATCAAACAAAAAGAAATACAATTCAATTTAAATTTTAACTAGATTTCTCCCCAGAAGCAAAAAAGCCTAACCCCAAATCGACCTATTTCAACACGTAATCAAATTCTTCCATATTTACCGCATATTCTCCGCTTTTTCGTGAATTACATTACCCACCCTTATTACTATTTCACACCGCGCTACCCAAGGGCGAGCCGAATGAATCGATGCCCATACGATACGCTTCGCAGTTCCACGTGCCACCGCATCGAATAAAGCTATATAAGGTGCGCCACGTTAAGCGATATTATCAAATTTCACGAAAAACTGAATGAAAACTTAAAAATCGACCAGGTAAACGGAATTTATGAAAAGAAAGATGTGTGTTATGAAAATATTAATCTCCTATGGCACACGTCACACGAAATTTTTCAAATGTAATATTTATTTAAATTTACATGAAATAATCAATATTTTGAATCAGGAATCTCTTAACCTGTAAAGAGTGCGCTTTTTTTTAATAGTGTGGCGACAGCCCAACGGAGTGTGTAAGCTTTAACAGCTTGTCATAACCTCAGGAGCCCTTTGGTGTGTAAATTATGTGTGTGTAAAGTGTTCTATAGCCTTGTTACTATTACGCCCTGGCCGTAAAGGGTGAAACAGAGTTAATTATACCTCAGTTGTGAATGGGGACTCGGAAGTATATCGGACCCACCAAGAAAATTTGTTGATCCTAACCGAACTCGAACCCACAGCACCTAACTCCGCCCAATCAAGCACAGACCCTTTTAAATTTTATATGCAGTTTCAAGTAGAATTAATGAGGAAGTTCAAAATAAACTGTCGCCATGTTCTCTCTGCACCAAATGTAGGCTACTTATGCTATATGAGTCATGTTACTCTTAAACACTTTAATAATATTTTGAAAAGATATTGTTCTATCAGTTACTATTGCTATTTGCTATCTTATTACTTTTTTGTTATTAAAAAAGCCACCTTTGCACTTAATAAATATTTGAGAAATGAAACGCTATACTTATTTCTCTCTCTCTTATTTGCTCTTACAAAAAAAAATGTCATGAAAATTGATACTTTTCAAGATATGGAGGAAAATGTCTATTCTAATTCAATTTTTTTCCAAAGAAGGAGTATCCAGCAATGAAAATGTAACTTTTAAAATGTCATTACACTTTGAACATATCCAAGTTTGTCCATTAGGAAATAATCCAACATTAACGGAACGTTGAGTTTTTCCGTTCTAAATACGTGGGCATTTGAATTGCTCCAGTAATGAGTTGTGCTTGTTTGGCAGTCCATTTCTTGTAAATTTGTCTTCATTTGTTCAGATAAAAAATAATTCGCGCTTTTGAGAACACATTAAAATAAATTCGAACTATATTTTTGAATTTTTGCCTTGGCCGATCCGAAGTTTATGAATTCTGTATTATTCGTTTAACTACGTTTGGTGACGATTTCTATTTTTGTGGATACCGAGCAATAACATTTCATCAATTTTGAATTATTTCCTAATGGTTGTAACTAACTTAGATGTCCAAAAGTTAGATAATAAAAAACTACATAAGCTACTTTCTTACTCCGTACATATATTGACGAGTACTTTGTTATAAGGAAATTATGCTACAATACACATTTTCCTAAATATCTTGAAAAGTATCAATTCTAGATCCATAATGAATATTATATTTTTGTTGTACTTTTATAAGGGTAGTATAAAAAAATTAAGTTTTCACACCACTTCGATTTGAAAATTTAAGCGTAGCTGTCGGACAACCTGTATAATGTTTTCCAAAAATGTATTCGAATTCTGATACTACCATACACGGGCAACAGATCCGCAAAATTTCAATTTTCTAAGTTAAACACTTTCGCAGTTATAAAAGTTCACAAGCACTCGTCCAACTGTCAAATATTCTAAAAAAAGCCAAATGGTAAAAAATAGCGATATAATTGCTTTATCAAACATACCTTAAAATTCACAAATGTACTAAAATATAAATCATTGAGACATAATGCCGAATCGATGAGTGCTAATGATATACAAGCTGATTCAAATTAACGGCAACTATTACTGTTTCCGCCCCACGAAATTCGTCAAATTACAAAATCTAACCCCGGTTTACCGACCACTTTTTAATCCTGAATTAAGCTAGTCGCTAATTGAAACATCATTCGTGATTATATTACATATACGCTGGGTTTACAGAAGGTGAATTAAATATTTAATGACGAATTAAGACGTTAATCTCTAACTCAATTTTGTGATCTCACTTAAATCATCAATTAAATGAATTCATGATTTAAACCAAATGTCACGCGCGGTTAGCTCTTTTATGCCCAAATACTAAAGACGTTCTTTTGGGATACCCACAGTTATCGATAATGACGGCCACGTTTGAATTCAGTTGCCCAAAGTTTCACTGTGGCAAACGATGTGTGCAGAGTGCAGAGTCAAGCAACGTCCATCTCGACTTTAATTTAGATAGGCATATTGCTATTCAAATGCTAGAATTCAATGACAGCTCGATATGTGATTTTTACATTTTTTACAGAAACACTAACGAAGAGTGGAGCCTCTAACATGGCTGAAATTTTCAAATATACCTTTCAACGCATCCATAATTATATTACCAGAATATTTTTGACGAGAAATGTCATCTTCATGACTACAAATGTGTATTAAAGCAATCTACAAAACGTTTATCTCAAAAGTTGAACTTTCTTCAAAATCTTAATTTTGATTTTTTTTTTATAACTGCATATTACCATAACCAGCAGCAGAAAACCCTGCTGCTTTGCCTATTTAATCGATTTCGTATAATCAATAATGAGGGAGATAGCAATAGTGGTCCATTAATATAGATCAACCTGTATGTAAATTGCAATCTGACAGGCTGCATGCCAGTAGATACTTAAGCGTTCATTAAAAACGAAATAAGTTAACATAAATTCAATGCAAAAATATTATAATATGAATAAATAGAATCAATATTATCATAAGTGCATAAATTGCAGATTACATTTGTCGTATCCAAATTTTAAATTTTTGCCCATTTCCCTGGAGTTTGGTTGATCAGATTTAGTGTCGCGCACTGTAGAAAGCGACAAAAGAGAGTGCTCCAAACTAGAGAGCCAGCCAAGCTTTCCAGCCGGAATCGTACCAATGTCGTTGGCGTTCGGGGTCGGATATAAAGGAACGCGGAGTAAGAGACGTCGGCCGACCGGAGGAAAAGGTGGAGGTGGAGATAGAGGCGGGGAAGCAGGAGGATTGTTTTGTTTTAGATGGGGAAAGAACAGGAGAGGAAGAACGAACGCGAGCTTTGTGTCGCTTAATTTGTTTTAATATTGATTTTCCAATACATGTACGTATATAATATAAGAACATTTACATACATATGTATTGTCCGTATTTTGTATATAACATGCTTTGCGGGGTATATGTGTGTATATAAATGTATATTATATATGTATGTATTTTCCGGTTCTGCTTCCACCTATAATTTCGGTTTTATCTGTGTATATGGTAAGCTGGTTCGTATTCGTAGTAGTTTAATGTTGACGTGGCTATGACTTCAAGCGCTGTGGTATTTATGAATATGCTAATGAGTGAAAACGAATGCACTTAACTATTTTAATTATATTATAGCCGTGATGGTTGGATAACGTAAAGCATTTTATTTTAACTTATTGAAAAAATCGGATATCCGGCAAATACATTAATACATTTTTAGTTCGAAATTCAAGCATTTTATAGTAAAATTTTTCATTTTCATTTCAATCATTTATATATCTTTGAAAATGGTCTATTAGTTTAATAATCTATGATAACTAGCTCGTTTTAAAGGTGTGATAGCAAGCCAAGATTTAATCTATTAAAGAAATAAAAAAACACCAAAGTTGACAAACTGCATTGAGTATCGATGTTGCATTAATTATTGTCGTTGGTTTTATAACTATGACTCGTTTTTGACAAGAGTGAAACTTCTTTATGATTACGTTAATTCCAAAAATATTTAGGTATGAATTAGCGCTGTCGAATTTCAAATTGTTTAATGCCAATATTCGAATATCAGTAGCTTCGAAATCGCTAAAATTTGCGGGAAATGTATTAAAATGCTGAGGTTTTGGAATCAATAACCTAAAAAAAAAACGTCGCTTATTGTTATTATTTAAAAAACAGGAGGGAATATACTCGACTCTACAACGCTGAAGAGCAAAATGGGACAAGACTAAAAAAAATTGAGTATGCGCTCTGTTCCTGGATGGAAAGTTAAAACTCTATTCTTTCAGTCTCAATATTTCTCATTTTATTCTCAAATTTATCAGGAATTACCGCAAGTAACAGACAGATTTAAAAAAATTGAAAAATTACTTTCTGAATTTAGGTGTCCTACTTGTACCCTATTAATTGAATATTTATTGAAAACACATAAAAAAGTATCTAGAGACAATAACAAAAATGTTTCGAAGGATAGTGGTATAAGCCAGAAGGAAATAGCGATGTGAGGTAGAGAATAACGCTCGGAACAACGTTGATGGTAACACAGCCAGAAACATTGGTTAGCGTTTTTTTCTCCTCATATCGCTTTTGCCATTAGTGATTCCACTAGTACCATGAGTCATTTTGATTCAAAATTACCATATAATCACTTTGACGGTACTTCATTTTCAGTTGAGCTGGTTCACTTGCAAATTATTTCAGTTTATAATCACAAGTTATTTTGTAAAAGGAGGACCCCTCAGAGTTCATGTTAACTTTGAAAAGCATGCCCAACGCTTTGAAAGAGTCTTAAACATACACAAAGATTTTAATTGGAAACTAAAGCCAATAGTGTCTTAGCGGCTACTAAATGCATTTATGAATACGAATTTTCTTGGTGGCTTCTTAGTAGAATCTTAGTAGCCATTGACAATAAATACTGCTGTAAATAAGGTTATATATCTGTATTTACAATGTTTCCGCAAAAAATTATATCGCAATAATTTGATACTGATGATATAGATACAACAATGTATTTGATACTTTCGAAGGATGTAGTACTTGTTTCTGCTTAGAGTAGAGGAAGTGTACTATGATCTTAAAAATTGTCATAATTTTTGTTATTATTTATTTTAATACCATGATTTATTAAACCTGTATTTCTTAAATTAAATCGTCTTTCAATTTTTTTTTCTCATTAATCAACGTTAGAAACATTACTACTTTGGTAATTTAACCTACACAGCAGTGTCGATAATAATGAAGTTAGCAACAGTGCCCCGATAATTTGGATTACTCTGTATATAACTACATATCCAAGTGAAGCAGCAATTTTAAATGAAAAATGGATTGCTGTGGATAATTGAAGATCGATAATTATGGAAAAAGATAACGATTATGAGAGACCGGTCTTTTTGCGTAAATACTGATTCATTCGTTCCACACGAAACTCGTTGAAACCAGATTTTATACAGATGAACAACAATATTTTCAAATTTATAAATTCCTAATTCCACATATTTTCGTAATTTTCATGAAATTTGCTTCACGATTGTAATAAGTACTTTTATTGTAATTCGTTTGCATTTATTAAAAGATAGTGAGCTATTAAGTAATAAGAACGTTCAAAGTTTACCTATTACATATAGACTAAGTCGGACCTTCTGCCTAAGGTTCCTTATTTATTGTTGATTCTTTTTGAACTAAAATAAGAAGTACTTGAACTATTACATGTTATGTTGCAAACAGCACTACCTCTATTAATATGGATTTAAACTGACACTAGATTTTGATTGTGAGCTATTATAATAAAAAAAAGATGTTACTGTTAAGTTGAACGATATTATGTAATGCAAATATTAGCGACTGAACTGACACTAAAATCTGCTTTCGTTTTCACTTCCAGCGCGCACAGATCGTCACCGGTGCCTCATCATCAAGTGCTAAGCATCAATTCCAACAACGTCCAAGCGCTGTCCATCAATTCGAGGCGAGTGCTGAGGCCGAGAACCGAACCGCGAAGCTATGTAGAGAGTCCGGACGTAGTCATCAACGGGCTAGACAAGCTGCGAACGAACGGTACAGCAGATTATAGTAGCGACTCTAGCGAGGGCGAAATGCCGCCGCTTGCGCCTATTAAGGAGCTTAGCCCCTCTGAATTAAGACAAAGGTAATTTTCAAGTGTCGTAGTTAAATAAGCAGGTTACAACTGAACAAAATGTTTTATAAGTATAATTTTTGTAGCTTTAAATCGCCCTTAATCCTCCATAAAAATAAAATAACGATTCCCAACCCTTGGAGTACGCGTTGGACTAGCATTTAACATTAATTTATGTAATAGTTTTTTAAATATTTATTGATGCTTTAAACCTTTTTTTAAACTTGATAATGTTCGTTTCGTATTATTCAAGATTTATGGTATTTTCAATATGCGATTATGAGAAACACTGTTTGGTTGGTCATTATACATTTAAGAGTTCGCCATCAACGACATTATTCAAATTTTAGAGAGTGACATCTTTTTATGGACAGGTATTTAACCAGGGTAGCCAGTAGTAGCAATCAAAACTTATGCAAATTTGCTAACATAAAAACGTTGTGTGATAAAGATGTTCAGAGACACCTTCTGTTTGTGAAATGTAATAAATGAGACGGAGGATTAATCTTAAGGATTATCCTCCGTCTCGAAGTAGCATGAAATATTGAGTAATCATTAGCGATGTAACGACTCGCTAAGTCAAATTGGACATCCCACTCGGAACTCGAATGACTCGTAATTTCTGCTAGGTCTAGTTAGCCCAAGTCGTGGCGAATGGAGCTCATTCACTAGAACAAAAAGACCCAATTCGCAGGCTTTGGAAATTATTTGAATTTTTCTGTCTTCAATAGGCGGATAATTTATTCTCTGTCATTTTTTTTAAAATAAATATTTCAATCCATCCAAATTTGTTAAAAACAAAAACTCTTGATATTTTGGGGAAAGCGCGTTATAAAAAAGTTACGCTATTTCAAGAATACCTTATACCTTTTCATTGGTTAGTTGAGATACTAATGGCTACTTGTCCTAACAAATGTATCGCAGAAGATGATACGTTACCTAGCTTCTTGGTCTATGGCTGTAGATTCGTTTTTACATTGTCTCTAAAAATCATTCAATCCACCAATTGCACGTTGTACTTTTGTTGAACGTTCGAAAACGGCCAAAATTACCCCAAAAGGGGTAATTGTGAACAGAGAAAGTGTTACGTTACTGGTAATGGATATTACTCTCATGACATTGTTCTTACCTCTGTCGTACCCTAGGGATCAAGTATGGGGCTGTTATTGTTTGAGCTTTACATTAATAATCTGCTTCTAAAAATCGACCTCATGTTTATGCAGATGATATTAAAATCTTCTCTGAAATATGACACTTCAAAGCGGTCTTGATATAATAATAATATTCTCATTTAAATTTAAATTGTACGACGAATATGGCTTGAAAGTATGTACGTATGTGATAAATAAATTAAAACAATGCTGTACTGATCCTATACTGCTTACAGAAAAGAAAGAATAAAAAAGAAATAATGGTAACCCCAAAGTTAGACACTTTTACCAGGACAAAGTCTTGCCTTTCTACTCTTGAATGGTGTGAACTTTTTAAGCTCACACTAAATGCTGAAGGTATTGCGTATTTTATACCCATTAACCTTGTGTTTATGTATTTTGGTGTACTTTTCGATACCACTCTCACCTTTAAATCTCATATTAACAGTATTGTTTCTGAACCTATGAAATTTCTGGATTTCGCTATGTGTATCTCTAAATACTTCAAGGATACTTCCTTATTAAAATCATTATGCTTTACCTTTGTACTGAGTAAATTAGAATATGGCGCTCTAATTTGGTATGCTTCATATGCTTGTGTCCTCTAAATCTGAATCGTATCCACCGCAAATTCCTCAAATTGAATCCTAGGAGCGATGGCATCTAGGAGAAATTTCTTCAAAAATTGCTTGTAACGCTTGAATTCAAAATACAATTCTTGCTTTATTCTTCCATTCTTGAGGACTAACATCATGAGATGAGCTCCGACTTATACTCCGTCCAAAACAGCTAACAAGCGATGCGATTTATTCATGTAACTTTTGTTTAATTTTGTACATATCTATTCTGTTGTTCTAGTGTACATGTTTATTTACTAGTATCATGTTATTCGACATACAAGCCTGTTGGATAATAAACCTATTATTATTATTATTATTATTATTGACACCGGCCAAAAATAGTTTTTTTTAAATTACAACGTGTTGACAAAATTTTTTGATATTGTGCTTTGATTAACAAAGAATACATTCGGAAATAGCATGTATACTAAATATTTCGGGTGTTCCTCGTATACTTGCAGAGTTCTTTACCGTTTTGCTCTTCACAACCTCGCTGGCGTATCGATGCATGAACTTCGACCTCGCATTTCAAACGTGTTGGAATGATCACTTGCATTATCTTTTGTCTTTTCGAATATCTAATGGTACAAATTACATTGGCTTTCGCATTTCTTGTCTTCTATTAAATTTTACATTTATTGTTCATTGACTTTTTAACCTGCAGGTCGTTGTTATGGTTATTCTAATTTAATAGATGCAAGTCCAAATTACTCATCCTCCGATCTATTGGAAATTATTAAAAATTGACTTTTACTAGCGTATCAAGTTCGCAAATATTCCCACAATTAAAGTAACCTTTCATTTTTTTACTATCAAACAAAGCGATAAACATTTTAGCAAGTTGCTGATCATCCAATGAATGAGCGGAGAAGGATAAGAAATCGTGTTTAAGCGATGTAAAAAACTATAAATAACATAGTAGAGATTATAATTCCGTTTATAATCGAGTTGATGCTGTACACGCTCAAGAAAATACTTTGATTATAATTACACCGTTCTAGAATTTGTTTTTTGCCTTTCGTCCGCGTATAATTATGGTACACGTCGGAGCAAGTTTATATACACTGCTAAAAATTTACATGAAGAACGGTCACGATTCTCTGTCAATCAAAATTCAGGCTAACTATTCGTTAAAGTATTTAACAAGTTAATAACTATTTAACACTATACATAACTTTTACTGTATACTTATATACCGTAATAGTTATAATATATATAATAAAAAGGCAACTGTTTATGTCAAGTAGCTTCCTGTGAATTACTCTGCCCACAACTATAAAACAGAAGCTCAAAATTTTGTTTAAAAATATTTGCTTTCGTAGCGGTTCAATATTTTCTAAATTTTTATTTTGCGCATGGCGGCCTTATTGTAGTGGAAAACACATCCAATTCGTTATACAGTTTACTATTGTTATTGTTCCGAAATTTTAGAGCTGCAGCTAGAGTTAGCAACAGAACTCTCAAGAGTACATGTGCCGTTTTGAGGTTAATTAAATATTAAGCACATTTGCTTTGTTGTTTTTATCGTAAATAAATTCGTTTTTGATTATCAAGCAAATTGATGATAGCAAATATCAAATTTAATTAAAACAGCCAAAACATCCTGCGCCAGGTAATTTAATAAACTGATTAACTAAAAGTTAAGAAAATTTTTTGTGTAAGTCTCCACTCTACATCAGGGACTTTTGGTCTCAGGATTGAAATCAGGAATCCACGTTTCGTCAGTGGTTATTATCCGTTGCAAAAATTCATCACCGTAACGGGCTAACAGCTCTCAGTCATTCGCCTGTCCTCTTTCAGTAGGTCCTCCACAAAATAACAAAAAGTATTGGAAACTATGTAAAACAGGAAACTTATACAAAGCTCAAGACAGTTTCATTGGTCGAATGGTAACACATTTGGCTTTCGATCCGAACGACACGGATTCAAATAGAGCCGGAATAGTTGTTTTTTAATTACGGTAAAAATCGAAGCGTACTTTCTTTTCAGATAAGGCAATAAAACCGTGGGCCCCGTGTCGGTACGATGTTTGGGACGTTAATAATCCCTGCCGGAGGTTGGAACACCTGGATTCCGCAAAATTCTAATATCGTTGGCTAACGATCACAATAATCGATGCCTAGTAGCACGAGGTGTATTCTGTAACCCGACGCTTTGCCCAATAATACAGCAACAACATTCAAGATTACTTTTCTAAGAAGTAACGTTTAAAATAATTGTATTCAACATCAAATATTTCGTCAAAATTATCAATAATGACCGTACTCTAAAGAGCGAGTACTTAAGGCAGTGGAATGCTAATTATCACAATGATACCATTAGATGCAGGATAAGAATGTAGTAACTTGTTAATAAGGGAAGTAGGATAATTGTTCTTTCTCAGGTAGTTTAAGGTTCCTGTCATGATAAACTTTATGTGAAATTTATGAACACGGTATTTTAAGCATGAATCAAATTAATTTTGTATTTGAGAGGATGACAAGATTTAAGGATTAAGTGATGATCTAAATACCAATCTAGTTTGATGAAAAAAAAAAAACTTGAGGATGTCAGATTTGAACAAAATACTGGTTTTAAACAGACAATCTGTCCCATTCCTCGATCAATGCAAACTTTTACTTCTGTGTTTAAACAGCTGGAATTCTTGACCTAATACTTCTGCCTAGCATGTTCAACACGTGTTAGAATTCATTGTCATTAGCTGCGCCAGCTTAATATTAACCTAGGGTAGCCACCTGCTGCAACTTGTGAACCATTGCAGATATCAATACAAACTAAATGGCATATTTCGTTGCTCCAACTGTTTCCGCTAGATGATTACGCTAGCTTAATTATAAGGTAGTTTTCTCAGAAAGGGGTGGAGTAATAAAATCAGTTCTTGAGTAACAAATTAGTAACAAAATATGTCGTTTAGTTTGTGTTGATAGTTACAGTGAGTCAAAATTTACATCGAGTGGCTACGCTAGCTTAATATGCTAGCCTAGCCATCGTTTTTCGGAAACGATTGGAACAACAAAATCAATTCTTGGGTAACAAATTAGCAACAAAATAATGCCGTTTAGTTTGTATTGATACCTGCAATGGATCAAAAGTTACAAGGGGTTAATATTTGGCTAGTATAGCGGCTGTTTTCTCGGAAACGACTAGAGCTGCAAAATCAATTCTAAAGTAACAAATTAGCAACAAAACATGCAGCTGATTTGCTGCTGGGCCTATGAAGTGGCTACGCCTTCGCTAGATTAATAGACATATGGCAATTACACAGTGTGTGACATGTGAGCGCTCATTATCCTACATTAGGGTTAGATTTTCTCCGATGTATGGGACAAAAGCTACCACGTAGTCATAGAGAATATCTCTGACGTATCCATCTGCAGTTAACGCGTACACAGAGTTAGCGGTGATCCATGAATGCGTGCCTCCTAACATATGCCGCCTCACACCATAATTGAACCTCCACCAAAAGTAGTAGTAGTAATATTAAATGGTGCATTTTGTTCTCTGTGGCGTCGACACCATCTTTCCCTATCGTCAGTTGAGTTTATCCGGCAGCGGTTCTCGTCCGAGAATAACATTTGACCCCGCTGGTCATTATTCCCATTTTGATGACAATAATCCAAAAGAAAAACAAATTCCAACAAACAATTCGAACAAATTAAGCTGAATACTTAACAGCTTAGTTGATATCTACAGATAATAGGTGGTTCCAATGTGAGACAACACATACGTTTAAAGTGTTGACATTAAAAACTTCAATTGTTTAATGGAACATTCAAAGCTATCTAGGTATAGACTATAGAATAATAAGATTTCTTAATTAATCAACTAAATTTCTTTAAATTTGCCGATGTGTTCTTAAAGACATTCAAAGTAGATTGGATTTTGTCATGGGCTAAAGCAACCAAAAAGTTGTTCCATCAATTATAGGAAGGACATTAAAAACTCAAGTTGTATTTGCGCAGATTTATTATGTAAACCACAATTTCATTATTTTATTGTTTTGCAAAAACCCTATATGCAAGGTAGTCATTGCAATAATCTTGAACTTGGTACAATATTCCTTTTTTACATACATATTTGGGATAAAGAAAATACATTAATTAGACTTTTTTGGTAGTCTGACTTCGGTTTTAATGGGACATGCTTTATAATGTCAGGTTTACGGATGCCTTTTCCTAATTTCTTTCAACCTTCTTTAACATTCCCCATCTGGATTGGTTTCTGAGTTAATTTGAATTTTTTGAGGATCTCAATATTACTTTAACTCACTTAGAACATTTGCTATTTTATACGCTGCATTCTGTAAACATCTAAGTAATCATTATCGGAATCCGCTATTCAGATATAGGTATAAGGTATACATACATGTATAAACAGGCACATGCATACATGGTGATTTTTCTGAAGTAGAAATTGGATCTAGTGGGATACATATGCATAAGTTCTACATTTGCCTTTAACTCTTATCTAAGAGATATTGATGTGTTCATACTATTTTTTTACTGGAGCAAAGGAAAACACTTTTGTTTGTTGGCTTCGTATTACACGTGACATATTAGGTCTCTGATTAAATTCTAGGAAGTTAAAATGTGCTTGCAAAGATTAGTGTAATAAACAATGGATTATGTAATTAAATTAATATTTATGAAGTAACCACAGCTTCATAACGTTCTTAACTTCTATCAAGTGCGCAGTTCCTTCTTTAAAACAGGTTCCACTTAAAAGTGTAAGTATTAGACATTTTTGTTAGGATAATGTATAATCGCTAATGTTTTCATAACTAATTCAAGAATATTTGAATACAGGAGTAACACCTGTTTTTAAGATATCAAATACAGCGCAATCTCGCTAATTCGAACTAATTTGGGAATATAACGGTCTTTTAACTTAAGCTACTTTAAATAGTTATTTTAGTAGCATACATATAGATTAAAAAACTTTAAAAATGCAAAAAAATATTTCAAAAATTTCCTAAAGTATTTTAGGAATTAATATTTATTTATTTTATTTTATTTTAAACCCTTTATTGAATTAGATTAACAACAAAAAAAGAAAATAATAATAAAAGTTCAAATGAAAAGTATTAATTTACAATATATATATAATATATATATATATATATATATATATATATATATATATATAATTTACATAATACATTTAATTCAACCAACCTATGCGAGATCAAGTGAAAATTACTTCAATGTAACTAAAAATAATGCTAGAGTCTATGAAATTAAACGGCAATCAATAGTAACTAAATAATATTCTGATGCAGGAACGAAGATAGGTAATTAGAGAGTTTAGAACCACGCTTTTTCCTTTGAGGTGGATCAATGAAATAATAATTTTAACTGAAGTTTGTTCGGATTACCGTGCGTTCGGATTATGCGGGGTATCTCACCCGAAATTGCATCGATCGATATATGAAAGACTATACAGTAGAAAATTCTGAAAACTAAAGTACATTAAAGCTGATATGTGTATTTTACTTCAATAATTCAGATTTATATCTTAAATAAATATCAGATTTTTAATAATCGGTCACTTCCGATTGTAGCGGAAATAACTGTCAACTTTGTTATTTCAAATGGAACACTTTATATGTTAGTACATTTGAGAATTCCTAATTCAATTTTAAGATTTGTTTGATGAAATAACTGTGTTGCTATTTCTGACTACATTTGAAAAATTGAGCTTTTTTAAAAACTTAAAAAAATTGAAATTTTACAGAACTGTCCGACAATTACTATTAAACTTTCAAATCGAAAAACTGTCAAAACTTAATTTTTTTAAATACAACTACTTTTTTCTAGCTCTTATTAAATTACTCATATAAAAATACAACAAAAATGACATGTTCATTATGCATCTAAAATTGATACTTCTCCAGAAATTTCAGGAAATGTGCATTGTAGAGCAATTTTCTTATAAAAAAAAAGTGCCCGTTAATGTACACTGGTGTGCAAAAAAATAGGTGCAAGAATTTTTTTGGGAAAACGAACTCATAATATAGGTTTTACTGGACGTAATCATGAAATATAGAATGCATACAGTAAAATTTGTTTATTAAAACATATTTATAGATAAAATAGAATGGTAACTAAGATGATATTCATTGAAAAATAAAAAATCTATAAAACACGCTGGGCACGTATTACTATTAGAAATAAACTAGATGTACAAAATGAAAGAGTAATTCTATGAGTAATTAATATTGAGTAGAATAACCACGATTTGCTGAAACAGCGATACATCGCTGGGGCATGGAATCCACTAACTTGCGGCAGGTCCCTAAAGAAATCGAATACCAAAGTTCTTCTTTGTTAGACACTATCACTGGAGTAAGTTGTCTTATTACTTTACCCTACAGATTTTCTATGGGGTTCAGATCAGGCAATTGTGCAGGCCAAGACATAACGTGTACTTTATCCTCCAAAAACCAAGCCTTTACTACTCTGGACGTGTGCTTTTTTTCGTTATCTTGTTAAAACATCCAGAGCAGCGGCATGTGTTCTTCTGCATCACGTAGCATTACCATTCGTAAGATATTCATATATTCGACTTGCGTCATTTCGTCCCTGATCCAAAATAACGGGCCTGTACCAGCAAACCAGGAGAAACACCCCCCGACCATAACAGTCGTACGCTTTGCTTGCTCGTCTTTGAACACGACTTTGGCTACAATCCGAACCAAAGAGGTTGATTTTTATTTTGTCGCTGCATAGATTATTGTACCATTTCTTGGTATTCCAAGCAACGTGTTTTTTTTTGCGAATTGTAACCATCGTTGCACATCACCCCGAGAAACCAGAGGCGCTTTTTTTGGGCTTCTTGACGGTAAATCAGAATCTGTTAATCTTCGTCTGATTGTTGAAGTGTGAATATTTAAGTGCAGCTCTTTTTTTAATAGCTCTTGAAGTTATAAGCGGATTAATTTTAACTGCTCTTATAATTTATGTGTCTGTACGGGTAGATGTTTTTCGTGGTCGCCCACTTTTTTCGCTCTTTTCTTTCCATTTTATAGCATTTGTAACCATATTACAAGATATTAATCATACCAATACATCTGTAAGTTTTACCTTCTTGTCTCATCTGAATAATAGGTCTTAGTTGTTCTTTAGAACAATATTACCGCTATCCATATCTGTAGGTTTCAGATTATTTAGATTACTATATACTTGTAATGCTTTTATATGACCTTACCTGAACTTATTTTTGCAATTTAAACTAATGAAGAAAGTGTTAGAATTGCTTTTCATTCATAAAACCGACACGCACCTATTTTAATGCACACTAAATTCTGCTGCATGACATACAGACTTAGGGATTTCCCCGAGTATTGACTGCCACGATCGGTCCCTGTATATTGAGGCCAAGTACTTCTATTATATCTACTGTATATCAAATGTCACATTGGTCTCCTGGATTTACTAACAAGAAAATTAAATTTCAATCTTGTTATGATATGTACACCTATTTTTTTGCACACCAGTGTATGTACGGAATAAGAATTTACCTTATGTAATTTTCTAAAATGACTTTCAGCTTTTGTATATCTAAGTTAGATATAATCCCATTACCAAACAATCCAGAATTGATGAAATGTCGCTTAGTTTTAATGCACGTTTAAATTATACGAATTAAGTTCTGAGCATTTAAATGTAACGTGTTCACTTTGACATGTTTTCATTTGTCTTTTCAATTTTGTTAAAATTACATCCTCGTGTTAACTTTAAAAAATTATTTTCCCGTAAAGTATAACAGTAGTAAGTTGGTAACAGTTAGAAGGAAAGTTATGTTGTAAATGTGTTGCCAATTTCAAATATCGAATAAAGGTGGAGTATTCCATTAAAGAAATTAAGTTAACGTCACCTAATAGTAGCTCATTTAATTAAAAAAATATATCACAAAATATACCATACATTTACAGTAGTTTTCAGAATTTTAAAATCTTCATTCGTTCCCAAGATATTGTCTCATTTATCACAGAACATACTATATATGAGTGATCTCTGGCTTTATTTAATATTATTTTATTACTCATAGTTCATTCCAACCGCATCTGTCGTAGTTTCCGCTTTTAAAACTGTCGTCTTAGAATTGATATTATTAAGTATGTTATGTAATCGTTTTAGCTGGAAAAAATATTTGAAACAACAATGTTTACGTTTGAATAATAACCAAGATTCCATTATCACGTGCACATATTTTACCTTTGAAGAAACGAATTTATTGATTCCATTACGATGTATTCTTTTCGATATAAATCAATCTGCGACTTGATTTCTTGACGTAACTCGTGCAGTTATCCTATAAATTTTCATCGGTCCATATAAATAGAATAAAATTGCTGTAGTTTATCGAAGTATTCTGAGGTTTGCATGTACCTCGTAAATAATGAGTTATAATTAGTATCGAACGAGATTCTGTTGCACAATGATACTGACTTCGACCGCCTGCAAGCAATAAAAGTATTCTTTTCTTTGTCCGTCGTACGTTTGAAACAAAAACCCGTTTAAAATCTTTTTCGATCTTCGCAAACGCGAACGAATCCAATGCTCTACATTACATACGCACGGGTAAATCGAAACCCTGTTCGCACGGAAAAATAAAAATTTGCACAAACGTTTTACAATGCAAAATGTTAGATGTATTGACGTGCATGACGTATGGAAATTGTATTTCAATAATCGTTTTTGTCATGATAAGAAATTCTATGCTAACGTTGTTTATCGTTCGTCATAAACAAAACGTTTTATCGAAAGAATGCACTTGTATACGTTGAATGTCTAGGTAGTGAGTGTATGTTTAGTTTTAGAGCAAATACAGTCATTTCGCATAAATATTTAGACAATTACAAACGTCGAATTGTTAACTAGATCGTGCTGGATTTGAAGAAACGTTTAAGTAGAAAGTAGAAGATTTACATATAAATATGCATAAATAAACTTGTTATTTTCCGAAAATTCTGACTCACTTCCGTGCTTTTTTAATTATTATTTTATCAGAAAGTTGTATTATAGTAAGTTGAATAGGAGAAGTGGCGGAAGCAGAACAGTTCAGAAACATAGAATTTAATGAACCATAATCCTGAACAAAATGGCAAAATGGATAATTTGAATTCAACAAATTATGTGCGTAAAAGTACCTACGTTTATAAACTAATAGATACAAATTATTTCAACAATTCATGCAATGATTAAAACCTATACTAAATAGTAAAATAAATAGTACCAATGGTGCCTACTTAAGGTTGTATTTTTGTGTTGTTACAATAATAGATGTTTTCATTTGTTACAATAAATCAGTTGAAAATATTTTTGAACTATCAAACCGCAGGTGACAGATTACAAGTGATTTTGTTGTTTCCGTTATTAGAGCAGTTTCAGTGTAAATTAGTGTTGTTGATTCCATATTTGCTAACAGTTTTATCACATTTACTCTAGTTTTTATGATAATGCTTTTTTGAAATGCTAAGTGAAATGCCATGACTGTATGATTTTCTATTGTGTTGGGCTTGAAAACAATCACGTTGCAGGTTCCAGGTGTGAAGTTGTTCTTCGCTAAAGTCACCGACGTTTTCCGGAAATCTGTCCAAATGATAGTTCAGAAAGTTTAATTTAATGCTCATATTAGCACCCATTCTCTTAATTAATTAACCAGCATATTTCGTACGAGTTCTTCATAATGTTCTGCCTTATTTTTACCCAAGAAGTTCTTAAACACAGTAACATAAAAGCTCCAAGCAGAATCCATGACTGATGTTAAAAGTCATGGCTTTTGGGAAATTCAAGTCGTAAATAAGCTTGTGAATTTGAGGGCCATAAAAAATTCCAACCTTTAATTTTTCTAAACTTACTTTGGCGAACGATCTACAAATATATTTAAAGCATTTCCCTTCTTTATGTAAGGCTTTAACAAATTGCTTCATGAGTCCCAACTTTACGTGAAGTGGAAGCAAACCGATTTTATCCCTGTCAAGCAAAGACTCATTTACCGTGACGTAAAAATTTCAGTTATCGGACACAAGGCAACCATTGAAAAAATGCCGTTCTAACTAGAATAAAATGTTAGTTATACATTATTTCAAAAACTAGAGCCAATTATTAGAAATGTAAATTGTTTCTAAATTCCTTGCTTCAAATGTAATATGAAATCGTATCTTTGGCAATCGAAAAAAAAACTTTTTTTGTTGTCCTGTGTTATGATAGTTTATTGTGAAAATCAGGTGATTGTAATATTAATAGTATGTACATTAAATATAACATTAAAATGGGAAAATGTACAGTGGCACCTCGGTTTCCGGAATTAATTGGTTCCAAAAAGCATTTCGTAATCCGAAATCCCGTAACTGGAATCAAATTTTCCTATAATAAATAGAGGAAACAAAAATAATCCGTTCCCGTAACCAAAAAATAATTATCTATTTTAAATGCTAAAATAGCGATAAATGAAGAAATCAATATAATTAAAATTAAAAAGAAATAATAACTTCACCTATACATACAGTACCTTTGATGATCCTTTTTGGCGTACGGGAGATGATGAGAGTGAGATGGCTTTTTCATTTGGATTACAATATTAGCGACGCGACAAATACGGGATTGTTTAGTAGTAATTATAGAACTCTCGACTGTTCTTTGAAAAAGACTTTACACCAAGATAAAAAGAGATCCAATAAAGTAAGAATAATATTTATTATGAATTGCGAGCCAGTTGCAAAGCTGCAGAATGTAGACTATCTAGACAAACGATCACATTCCGTTGTATTTAATTATCTCTTCCTAGCATGTACGCGCCTCGCGCAAAAATTCTACCGAATCTGTAAAAGTTGTAACCTGAGCTTCATACCCGGGGGCACCTTTCAGCTTTAGAAACAAAACCAATCAACCGTAACCAGAAAAAAATAAGATACCACATTATAACGGTATTCTCTATTCATTCATTGATAGAAAGTCATTTTTTCATAGACGTTGGCTGTGTTTGTAAAATTAATTACAAATTAAATCATCCATTAAACCGTATAACTCCTACATTCGTGCTTCTTTTTTAATTGTGTATTGTACGTAGTTTTTTCCATTTTGCTGCACAGATATTACTGACAGCTTCTCAAGGAGGTTGATGTACATTTAGTAATCTGTATTTCGTAAAGCTACTTCCCCTTTTATGTGTGCCCACACTAATGAAATGAAATTTCAGTTACAATTGTAGTACCTTAAAACATTTTTTCTGCATTCGGTGCTGTTTCATAGGCAACATAAAGTAAGTGCAGCAAGTGAGAAGGAAATGTATACATATTCAAAGAAATATGTTTTGATCGTAGTCATTCCTGAATGTGATTTTTTTCAGCTGCATTTTCGAATCTTTTCACTTTTTCGCAATGGCCAGAGCATTGTCACAATTACAGAGTTGTGAGACAACCGAAGTCCCTCAGCCCATTCCTTAGATAGTCAACAAGAAAATCTAATTTAAATTCCTATAATTGGTAATATGGTATCAATATTAGACAACTAAACTTCATTAACAAAAATTGTCCCTAGATAACATTATAAAGGAATTAAAGCATTGGATGAAGTCTGAAAGCAAGAGGACTGTTATATGAACCACGATTGTTTTGGTCAAATCATCATAAACACATAAAGCTTCTCTTATTTATTCAATTTTGATCAAATGAAAGAATAGGATGATGTCTAAAGAATAATAACGATTGTATTGTAGTATGCATTTCTAATTATTTCTTTCAAATCCCCATTTAATGATTAAAAAATAGCCAAATATTTGACGTAATTAAGGAGTTGGTTGGCCTAAATCTCACAATTCTTTGTTATACTGATGTAATGTTTCTAGAAGCACTATTGTACTTTTGTATAAATCACGAATTTAAAAATCAGTGATGAAACTTGGCCAAAAATAATAAATTGCTGATTAATTAAAAATCAAATTCCCCAAATTTAGTGGAATAATTTTGATTAAAAAAACAATATATTTAAATCCTGCGATTAAAATGATTATTTTCAAAAAACATAAGATTTAGCCAATTTTACAGGAAAAACGATTAAAGAATCGTTGAAACTGCAGTGAATAAAATCTAGTCCAAAACCGGTGCTGTGTATATTACTATTAAGTGACATGCACAATTTCTCAAAAAAAAAATAAAACCAAGTGATAAGCTCTGATAAAATATACACATCTGTTAGTGGGGAAAGGGATTAAGTGTTCAATATTTTGCAATATATTTTCTGTCTGCGTGCTTTTTCAATATAAATCGAACTACAAAAACTGTGTCACCCCAATATTCTAAATGGATTGATCCTTGTCGCACGCCTTTTACAGATGATCTTGAAACATCCACATAGTACACCATCATTCCCGGGTGTAACTCAAAACAGTATCTTAACCCGAAAATACATCGTTTACAATGTGGTTACATTATTCTAGTTAACGCTTATCAACTACATAAAGTAGCTGATACTTAATCTCCCAGTAAGGATATATTTATTTGTTTGGCAATTTTAGCAGAACATTGATAAACCGAAAATATCATAAGTAAAGTTACAAAATGTTTAACAGAAGATCGATAAACTGGGCGTTAGTACATTGTTGGCGCGTACTTGATCAAAACAATAAGCGGATCTGCGACCGCTGAATATTAAAGGATGCTCTAATAATATTTAAATCGTGGCTTTAATAAAAAAAAATTATTTCTCATTAACTATAACAAGAAAAGGAATTTAAAAATTTCAATTGGAAAGGAATACTTGTAGGATAACAATATAAACGATTAAAATTCAATTCGAAATAACTTGGTACATCCAGTTCTTTATTCAGAATCACACAACTTATTTTATTAATAAGAAATTAGATCTTGTTTATGAAGCCTAGGTTTACGTAAAATTTTCTTAATAGTCTTCCTCTTAACAATCTTATTAAATTTTGTGTAAAATGTTATCACATTGTTTTAAATTTATGAGTTTGATAAGGCCAAATTGCTTAGTAAATTAAAATCAACCTTTGTTTTACTACTCCGAATTCCCCGTTCTAATCACTATCTGAATGTCTAATGTTATAACCGCAACTTCATACCTATCTTGAAAGACCTAATCCAAGGGATTATTTATGGATTTGGCACAATTGTTGTAAGAAAGTTTTTTATTTATCTACATCTGAATTTTATCATCTTCGAGACAAATGTCCGTGGAAAATAAAAACGTATTATTCCATGGCAATTAAACTTACCACATTTCGCCGTAATCTCCATTTAGTTCCATCGCTTTGGGAGTTCTCTAATTCCCGTGGTATAAAATTCTTGACCTTACTGACGAACCCACTTGTGTACAGCTTTCTTGGCCGCTTCATTTTCTTTAAACTTTTTACCAGATGAAAATCGGCCGGCACAAGATCAAGACTGCAAAGTGGATGTGGCAACGCCTTACAAGCCAAATTTTTTATGATCTCCCCCGTTTTCTGGGCTGCGCTAACTCTTTGGTCTTTAAAAAATCCAGAATTTTCTTCGGCCCTATGCTTACGAGTTTTCCCGGATCTAAGATCTTCTAAGCCACGGTGTCTTATGCTGTTGCATGCTTCACAACAGCTTATAAGGTGTAGAGAAGTTTCCTTTTCCTCACCGTATTATCTACAGACTGGTTCAGGTACGAGTTCCATTTTGTGTAGATGCTTGCTTATTCAGTAACAATGACCAGTTACGGTGCCGGCCCACAATCTAACATCGGATTTGCTTCGAATGCGCGTTTCTTGATTCTCCTCTCCAATGTTTGCATCTCCAAAGGGATCCCAAAGGAAAGCTGCTGACTACAAGGCACGGATTTTTTTTGAAATGTTAAATTTTCGACACACCCTAATGTGACCATCGGATGGAAAAGATGCAAAAATTGGGTGAAACTGTCTGAACATGATCTAGGGACGGTTTTGAACATTTCTATTAATGATTTCCCGTAATTTTTTAGTCTAAGCGCCATCTAGTTACCTGTATGTACACTTTCATGAGATTCTAATATAGATATTATTTAGCTTTTTTATTATTATTTTTTTACAGAAACTAATCGGAGAAAATGGCTAAAGTTCTAAAATATTTTTTTTTCAAAATATTGGTTTTTCTGATGTAATTAAAATTTTCAGTAGTGTATGTAGACTTTTGTAAATAACCGTATGTAAACAAAGTTGCATAATCGAGTTGTTTCTAAAGGGATTATTTAAAATTATTTTAATAAGTCAATTTATCAAACTTTATGGCTTTAAATATAAGATACTTTCTGTGAATGACTCTTACATCTAACTTTTAACAGTATCTAGTATGAAATTTGTTGTTAAGCACTTACACGCTATAGCATGTATTTGTCGAAAAGAATCATTTGCTGATTTTAAAAATGTCAGAATTAGTCAGAAAGCCCTTTCGTAATAATAATCGTCATGCAAAGTTAATCAAACATTTTTTTTAATTTTAGGGAGAGAGGCTTAAGAAGACTTAGAGAAGAACTGAGAGCCGAAGAAATGAAATTAGTCCTATTGAAAAAATTGAAACAGTCACAGCAATTAAAAGAAAATGTTGCGGTACTGCCTCCGAACATACCCCAATCCGCACTGCCGCCAACAGGTCTTCCCAGCGGCCTGAGCATAACGCCGACAACGGTGAAGTTACCGACTAGTAATAAAACGCAACAACCCCAAGTAGCTCATTCTCGCTCCTCCCACAAACCACCTGGACAGGCCAGCGTTACACCGTTGTTAAGAGGGGTATGAGTTTCGTTGTAATATTTTCGAATTAATTATCTCACGTAACTTTTTTCATTTTTAGCCTTCCCCTTCTCCACGTAGTAGCCTCCATGTATCTCCCATACCAGGATCTCCACATAATAGAACTAGTTTATCCGTACCGCAACTGCCACAGAGGGCGCCACTGGGAAGGCCGCCAGGGTTTCCAGCCGGTATTAAGGAAATTTCTCCTTCGGTAACGATAACGCCTGCTCCACCGCAACCTGCGAAGGTAATTATAAGGATATTTAACACCTGAAAATATTCAACACGTATAGTTTTTAATTATATAGAGGTCGTTAATTTACCAAAGCGTCTTTTATAATGTTGTAGTAATAAATATCGATGTGCACTTTCAGATAACTATTAAGATACGGAACTTGTGTTCCCTAAAAATGCCCGAAACTCTTTTGGAAGCTATAAATTTAGAGTTTAAATTGAATTCACATAATTTTGCCGAAATGACTTTAAGTAAGAGAGCCTCAATTTGATAATGATGTCATGGAGTATCATTAAAGTAAAGTTATGGTAGTCATTTTCGCATGAAACTCATAAGTACTCTATGTTAAATATCGATAATTAAACATGTTACATATATAGATTACATTTTACAATCATCTCAGAAACATCCTGTGTTTTGTTATTCACTTAGACAATACTATTTATTTATTAAGTGATAAAGTAAATATTTATTGATCCTAAAAATTTTGAAATTCCTTTCCGACGTAATTAATTATATGAAAATATGTCCTGATAAGCCCGTTTGCTAGACTAGGACCTGTCAGGAACATTACCTTAATATTATTTACGATACGAATATCATCAAGACATAGAAAAGAGAACATTCCTGAGAGGTCCTTGTGGTGTAGTGGGTTAGTAGGCGCGTCTAGCAAAAGGAGATGTTAAGTTCTTATCGAGACATTTTCTCATATAATTAATTTCATCGGAAAATACCAAGAAAATTACAGGTTTTCATATTCTCAAATTATATTAATTATCTATTTGTCCTCTTCCCTCCAACAGATAACTATTGGAGAGTACGATGATAAATATGTAGGTGCGTGCATTCACAACGATGCCTTATTTTGCATTTCACTGAATATGATAATTAAACATTTTGAAATTTTGATGGATAATATTATGGATAAGGGCGCACTTTTTTAGTATGTTCAATTTCATGATACTTTTGATTAAATTAGAAAGGAATGTCAACAGCTCTAGAATTTTTATATAGCCCGTTTAGACGTAAGTTAAATGATAGAGCACCTAATTGGCCTAAGATATACATACCAACTTTGGCAAATTAATTTTTTCTAGAATTTGATACAAGCAAACTTTAATTCGAACATCAATATCTCTTCCTTGGTAAATTAGTTTTGATATTCTTATGGATTATTGTTTATAGTTATCAAGAAATATCAGCATGCGAAAATCCAGTCCATATCTACATATTCTACTTCAAGAGACAAAGGTAACATACATTTTATTTCTTATGGCCTAAATGCACTGGTTTCCGAATTATTTAAAGAAATTCATTAAATCTGTTCATTTTTCAATAAAAAACAACGGAATCAACCACAGGTAGACTTTGCTTTACATAAGGAGTCCGGAAATAAAGATATTTTGAATTTCTTGTAAATACATGGTGAAAACAAGTTGGTGGAACAAGTAAACCATATTCCTGCATGGAAGAATTGATGACTAAAACAAAGTTCAGGAGAATTTAAACATTTTTTTTTTTAATTTTGAAAAGTGAATTTCTGCTTTTCATTAATTCGGTTTAGTCTTTAATCTTGATTATATTATATATAATATTATTAAGACTATTCCTTTTCGATCTATCCACAAATTCCTTTGTAAATTATTATGGGAACATTCATATTATCTGTAATGTATGTACGTCCGATAAAAGAAATTTGGCATATTGAATTGGAATCTGCAACGTATGGAAATTAAACTTAACACTAGTTTAACACATTTTTTTGTAAAGGAAACAAAGCTCATTTTGCTAATTTAATCGCTTCTTATTGAAAAACCGATCGATTTTTTGGGTTTTCTTCATATATTTCGGAAACGGATGCATTTATATATAAGAAATAAAGGATTTTTAAATGGACTTTTTTATATTTAAATATGCTCACTGGATTTTCGGAACATCCTGTATTACGCATTTGATATTTGCTCATAACTATAAATAGCGCCAATCGGGGTGAAGTTAATCAAATAGTTTTTTTGCAGATAATTTCTTGTGGGCTGCATCATGCCAAGTCTTGCCAACAATTAATCAACTGTTTAACATGGGTTAAAGTACATTTTTTTTTACTTATTTTCGTGACATCCATAAAAAAAATTGTAATTCAACATAAGCATGGAGATTTTGCCGCCAATTCACTTGACCAATCTGGCAGCAAAATTATACGTAATTGCAACGCCGTCAGTTCTCTTAACCTACAACTTGTTATTTGTTGCTCACATGTTTATGGTCAATAGGTATTTTGTATTTACTAATTCTCTACTAAAAATTTAGTTCAATTTAGAGTTGACTAACTTTTTAAGCACATGTCTACAAAAACGTTTTTACAATTAGTCGAATGCTTAATATATTGAGTGCATTCCTTATCACCTAGAGTGGTTAGGACCGGCCTGCTTTCCATAGATTCAACTGTGCAAATTTTTGCCTTTTAATTTTTAATAATTTATGGAACACTTACTGTTCGCATTTAACTGGCACCCTGGGGATCACGGTTGTTCGTCAGTCGACTACGCTGTTGTAAATAAGAGACCGTTGATTGTTTATGCGTTGTTGCCATACACATTAAAAGAATGTTCAAAACCGAGTCAAAAGCAGTTCATGAGAATCTTAAAACTGATTTGGATCTCTAATCCCAACAAAGGGATTTGTTGGGATGTTTAAATTGAAGTTCGCTTCTGTCAAAATTTTCAGAAAAAAATATTTTAGAAAGTTCGTACATTTTACCAATATTATTTAACTTGCTTAAAAAGGCTACAGAGAAGCCACAATATATAAGCTGTTCTATTCTGTAATAAAAAAAATATATTCACTTCCGTTTTAATCATAAAATTTAGAAAATATCTTTGCCCATAATACCGAATAAGAAAATTTCGAAAAGTTATTTTAATTACATTCAGAAGTGGCCACCGTTGTGAATGATCTTGTTTAGACAAGCATATGTGCTATTAATTCATATCAAACAATTTTGCAGTTTTTATCGACACGTCGTATTTAATATAAATCTTAATTACATTATATAGCTTTAAACATACACGAAAATGCACTGTGTAGATTTCACATAACTAAACTAAAGCACGTTGGAGAAATCTTTCATTGTAAAATCATCAAACCATTTTAGAAACATTTACTTGTATATGACAGAAGTAAATAGACGTTGCATTTCTAATAAATTGTTAACTTTGTTAACAAAATATTTAAAAAAAAGTAGCAGCGGTAAGGTTTTTGGTACCTGTTAATGTTTTTTTTTAATAAAATAACGTCGCTTTTAATCACCGTACCAGAGGGTTTGTCCCATAATTTTTAGAAACGTATATACGAGTGATTTTTTTTTTGTAAATTTCAGTTAATCAATAATTAAAAATATCGAGAGGGTCGTGTCCATAGTGGCTCTTACTCGTAGCTATCAAATGTTTTGTTTGAAGGAGAATTTTATTAACAATTCGATATTAGTATATTATTAAAAAAAGTAAAATTAACATTAATGAGTGAAAACGTGAATTATTTGCATTGTCCACTTACTTCTGTCATTCTTATATGCTTTAATTTTAAAAAATACATTCTTATCATGCAACTGTGTCTTCCTTTTTCTTTCTTGCTGCCTTGGTAGCCTGGAAACGCAATGGAAAATAAAAGCTTAACTGGTGGCAATCCGTTGCCACCTACGACTCCTATCCCGGAACAGGTAACTTTATCTTCACCCAGAAATATTAACGATAAATTAGTTTTACCCATTTTCATTTTTATGTTTTATACTATCTTGATTGTCCAATATATTTGTATAAAACGTGTTTTATAATTGCAGGAAAAACCTAGGGAGGAACTACAAACACCAGCACAAAGACAAGCCGCTGCAAAACTTGCCCTACGCAAACAGCTCGAAAAAACATTGTTACAAGTACGTCGATTTGAGTTTTGTTTAATTTTTCTGCCTTCCATACTTTTTGTTTTAATAGATACCCTTTTGTCCCGGAGTTTTCCCTACTTCTCCGGAATGGATATCCTTAAGTTAGCAATGTGTTCCGATTAAAAATTACTAGAACGCGCTTATTTTTTAAATTTTTGTAACAATTAAGCTTAATCCGGAACATTTTATTAACTATCGTTGTATATAGCAAGTACCCCTAATCTTATTCACAGAAAATTCCTTTGAATTAATCATAGTTCCATTATTTAACAGAAGAAAAACACGAGGAAAAACTTTAAATAATTATTGATTTAATGAAAATTTGAATTTGATTGCTTGGTACAGGGATTCCCATTAAGGGTCGATAAAATTTTAAAAGAGGTCATGATGACCAAGAAGCAGACTTTAAGCCTGTTTTACACGTCGCAATTTATTGATCTATTAATTGAACTAGTTCTTGATCAAGAAATCGGAAGAAATATGCTATTTTACATTTCACGATAAATTGGACAACTTTTTAACGATCATACATACTCGTTCAATTCCGTTAATAGTTGAATAGGAGAATTATTAAATAGGAAATTTTCATCTGCAAATGAAAATGGATTGGCAATCTGCTTTCATCAAATGTTTTGGCAGTTTTGGTATAGGCACAGATCAGCTTGGGTTACTTAATTAATTTGCATTATCCATGCCGTAAATTTTCGAGATTTGTTCTCACTTTACTTTAAAAATACTAAACAAAATTCGTAGGTACTCCTCTGTTATTTGGTTTGATACTAAAACAGCAAGGTTAAGAAATTGGTCAGTAAATCGGGGCGGGTAAAACAGGTTTCAAGCAAGTTTGTAACTTGCTACGAAAAACAAGAAATACTATAAATGTTAAAAAGACGGTGTAGCATATACCCATATACAGTAAAGAAAATAATGGGAAGGATAAAGCAAAATAAAAATGAAATAGGGGAAAATGTATAGTTTGTGCGGTCATAAATATATTATTAAACAAAAGAAAACGCAAAGGGCTTAGCTAAATAGGGCTATGAATGTGTTATATCAATATTCTATTTGTTTAGTGCATCCTGTTAATGTATACAAAAAAACCGAATTGAATGATGAGTTACTGAAGCGCTAGTTTTTACCTGCGGAGCAACTCGTAGCAGCTAGCGAGAGTAAAAAAAGCTGAAAATTTTCAGTTTACAAATATGATTGAGTACTGGATCAACAAATATGTGTATAGCCTAACATACTGTTTATTGCTTTTCCAAATGTTACTAAATAGAATATAATCTACAATGCCGCTGCCGAATGCGTTGTTTTAAGGGCTTTGGTATTTGGTGGAGCATGTTACAGTAGCTTTTAAACAAATCATGCGAAAAATCAAAAAAAAATCGTGCACACAATTTAATATTTATTTTATATTGGAAAATAATCCTTTTACAGTATAGCTCGAAAAAGTATGACTTCTCTGTTGTAAACAACAATCTCTTTAACGTTAAACTCCTTGAAGATAGGCAACCTATTCAACTCCTATTCATGGATTATTCAGCTACGTGTAATTAATTAATTTTATTGTCAAATTAGTTGATTAGTGACTGTTGATGGGTAAGAATTAAAGACAAGGGTTGCTTTGCCTTATTTAGTATTACCGATAATTTCCACTATGTAGTGTTTCACTTGGAATGAAGTGCCGGACATACAAGCTTCAGCAACCATTTTTAATAACTGTTTGGGCGAGTGTTGTGTACAATGTTCTAATTGATCGTACTTGTTACCATCTCGATTAACCTTTATAAATCGGAGCGGGATACAATTATACCCCAGACATCAGGTTTTTGGTATATGTTCTAAAATATGTCTTTTTATACAATTCCCCCTGAACCATCCCACTAATAATGTAATAATCCTAATATAGTATTACAAAAATACAATTTCTGGTATTAAAAAGGTCGATTTTTAATGCTAAGATATTTTTTTTTTGTTCGTCATTTGCAGGTTTATGAATAAAAATGATCTATACATAAATTGCTACTTATCTTAACGAGTTATCGTGAGTTTTATTTGTTTGACCTCTGTTTTATTGAAGTTAAATGCGCAGAATTATTTAGTATTTTCACGACAAATTGTGCCAGGATTGCTGAACAACGTTTGGCGAGAGGTGGATTAAGAGAGCAGGACTTGTTTCCTGGCTTCGAAGATCACTAGACCCTCGCGCCCATTTCTTGCGTAAGACATAGTTTATTCAATACCAGTTGAATCAGAGGGAGAACTTGTTGTTCGCATTGTAGAAGTCCCGGTCTTCCAACGAATCCGATGACCGTTTCCCAGCAGGTGCAACCTTTATGTACACTTACAAGATGGACACTTTGAACCGTTTTTATAAGATTAACTAATATTGTTTTGTTAGTTTTACAAAAACATAGTTCTTATTTAATCATACAATTACTGGTAGTTGACATTTAGATTAATTAAAATTACAAGATGATTGCAAGAATATAATTTGCGCATGCAATTTTCTCTCCAAGAGATTATACATTTTCGAATTGTTTTTCCGCACCTTGTCTTAAATGTTATAAATTGTCTTAATATTCAAAAAAATGCCTTATATATTTAGATATTTCTTTAACGTGTAGGAGCATCTCTTATTTGTAATACGTGTATAATGTGGACAAATGTAAAAATTAAAAATATTACAGTTAATGTAAAATCTATGTACATACGTATTGAATTGTATTTGTATCAAGAAACTATCAATTGTCCTACATTCTACACTTCCACCCTCAAACTACCAGTTTTGCCTACCACTAAAACTGATCCTTAATTCATTTTAAAAGTCCCATTCCAATAGTGATTTTATAATTCTTTGTTTTTTCCTGAAGTTGAATACATTTTCGTTGGTGATAATAATGTCAAATCGATGGTAGAAACTTATTTAGTATGTTGTCGGATTACAAAGATTAACGTTAAAAGAAATATGTGAGGTAATTCTAGTTTTTTATTAATTTTCCTACTAAGAGCGCAGAATTGCGGCACAACAAATTGCAAAGTGCTTTTGTTGTCATTTACAGTGTGATCTATTTTCAATATTATTATTGTGATATTGATCATTTAGTTGCTTTATATTTCTCTATACACTTAGGTTTCCTGCTATTTTGAAAAGGAAATATAAAACTAAACTAATAAATATAAACACTTGTAATTAAAACATTTAAACCCGCTAAACGCTTCTCGAATGATCCAACGTCAATTTTCCAACACTACTTCGGTTTTTTCATATGAACATAAAGAACGATCGTTTGAAATGAAAGCTGTAAGGTGCAGAATTACCACCAGTATTGATAGAGTTGCGCCTTTATACAGAGTGAGTCGAGGGCAAAGGACCAGAGTGCACAGGTGTATTGTGCACGTCAAAATAATGTAAGAAAACTCAGATATTCTTATCCGATTTTCATTTGTTCTCAAGTTATATCATAATTCAAAAATGTTAAATAAAGATCTTGTAAATGGTCCAAATTTTCGCTTGTTTTCGAGTTAATACGTCTTAAATAAAATAAAAATATCCATGCATTGACTACTCGTGCAAAATAAAAAGATAGGTACCTTGTACATAATTGTATATTTCAAACTTAGATAAGAAAGTGCTCTCTTGCCGGCTCTGTTTGTATTTGTCCTAGATTTGAATGCATTTTTTTTTTTCTCAGCCAGTTCCACTTATTTAATTGATCCACTAAATTCATTCAGAATGTACTAATGTCATTTGTAAATAAATCACATCACGTACTTTGTACTACTAGGTGATAAAATAAACTTTCTTATCTCAAATTCCCTCGCAAAGCCAAAAGTAATTTTCAGCACAAGTTTTAGGTACATATGTACCGTGCTATGGTCCGTTATTTAATTGGCCTTTTAATTTTGCAATAAATTACAAGAACTACTAGAGGATGTTCTTCTAAACATGAGAATGCAACCGTTTTACCAGCATGATGTAACTCCTGCACATTTCGCACGTCAGGTCAAGCAATATTTGGTTGATAGGTTTCCAGGGCTTTGGATTAGTGGCGAGGATCCCATTAGATGACCCCCAAAATCTCCTGATCTCATGCTACCAGACTATTGTTTACAGGGTTGGTTCAATAAAGTTTTCAACGTACTAGAAATATTGCAGCCAATATTAAAGAAATTCATGAAACAGTCAGGAGAGCAGCAGGCGACCTTCGTGGACGAAGTATCAAATAGAGGTCAATGGCGGTTTTTTTTGAACAATTTTTTTTGAACAATTATTAAAAGAACACTAGAAAAAAATCATGTAACTGAACTTTTTATTAACTTCATTTAAGTAATTATCTGTTAGTAAATAATACAAAGTTAAAATAATTTCATCGTTAAAAATACACATACAAATTCTAATTACTTAAGGATAGATCCACGTCATCGTGCATTCTCCACGTATAGCAAGAATTAAATCAATATTTCGATTTCGTTATTACTCGTTTAAAATTTTAGTTTTAATTAAAAACAAAATAGGCAAAATCATACATCGCAAAGTTTCAAGAATCAAAACTTTCACAGGTTTACCACCAACTCAGCAATATTTACCTGATGATTTGAAGTTTTTAACATCTTATATTTTAATGAATTAATTTTTAAGTTTTATATTTGTACAAGGTATCGTAACCTTCTAGGCTTGTTGCTATTTCTGATTAATCAATCGACCTCGTAGAGTACCTTCCAGCAATATTTTCGCATATACAGAATGGCCGTACCGTAGCGAACCAGACCATTTTATTTTAAATATTATTACGTATTCTGTTTTTCATCTATGAATAAATTAATCTAATATTGATTTCATCCGTCTATAAGGAGAATTTAATAAATACGTGGCATTTGCAAGGAAGAAACATTTTTATGCGTAAAATCTTTCTGGCATCTAAAACAATCTGCAATCACTTCATCATTTGGACCAAATCCTTTTCCCAGCAAACCATTTTTTTTTAATTTTTGAAAATAGGAAATCATTGCTATGTACTAAATCTGACGAAAATAGTGGGTACGGAAACAATTCATTCCTAACTCTTGGAATATTACTATGACAACAACACAAGTATACATGCGTGCATTGTCTTGATGAAATAGAACTTGTTTCTTCGACAAATACGCACACATATTGTAGAAATGATCTAATAAGTTGGCATAAAATTCGCCATTAATCGTTTCGCCCTTTTCAAGGTAGTGAACGTGGATTATACAGTGTGCATCCCCAATCTCTGTGGTCATCTTTTTGTTGACCGATAAAGTGGGTTTGGCCTTTGGCACCGGTTCGGTTGACCACGAAAGACCCACCGTTTATATTGTTCTTTGGTGTCTGGTGTGTTGTGATAAATCCATAGTTATGAATCGACGCCAAAGATCGTTACATTTTAACATCGCCAAACACTCTTTTGAAGTTGACACACGTTCGTGTTTATGGTTAATTGTGGTCAATCGCGGCACCTATCTTGCGAAAAGTTGAATTATATTCAAATGAGTTGTTAACATGTTATGCACCCGGTTCATTTCCATATCCTGAATTTTTTCAATCATTTATTTGGACGACCTGGATGTTCTTCATGCTGCTCTTAAATCCGATAACGTAGGTGCAGAAACGAAGAGGGTTGGAGAAATCTGTGTTGTATGGTACTGTATTTTTTTTTAGATTTTAATTTTTAATTCATGCTGATATATTTACGTTTACGTTACTTATTCTTAATCTGTTGGAAATATTATTTTTTATATTTATTTACTATTTGATCTTTTTTGTTAAAAAGATTAGCATTATAATAATATGACGTAATAGTTTTTAGTTGAATAATTAACTAGTTAAATACGTACTAATACTACTAAAAATTTAAAATATGTATCTGTGATTAAGTAGAGAATAAGCAACAGCGATGATGTGATGAAATGATGTCTTACCACAGATGCAAATATTGTAAATTTCAATTTATTCACTACAATTACCTTTACAGTTCTCAGAAAGTTTTTTTTTCAATAAATTCACATAAACATTATGTAAATAAACTATTTTAGTTTGGCAAGAAGTGTTATCTATTCAAAAATTTCTGCCCAGATTCAATGCGCCTTGAATTTTTTGTAAGAAAATGAGAAAATCTCATTGAATGAAAAGATGATGTGACTACCTTCAACTAAAGTGTTTGCGGAAATTGATTTTTGAGGAATACGACTAGTTTTCTAGCCAAATATCGGTGCTATTAATGTAGGCAACAGTTAATTAAAACAATTTTTAGTTTGTAAATGGGAATACAAAACATAATAACAGCTTGTTTAACAAAAAAAATAATAAGACGATTATGCTAAACTGACCTTAAATGAATGCTTGAAAATCTCATACACGCCGAAAATGAGTTGCACAAACTTGATTAAAATTCAAATTCACTCCGAAATTCAAAGGAAATTTCTGGTATATTCCTTTTCACTTCATACGTAACGTCTTAACGTCTCCCTAATCCAGGATTTACATAATTATTCAATGTCTTTCGTTATTATCACCATCATAACCCCATTTTACCTATGCTTAGTGCTTGCAACTTTCGTATTACAGCAAACCCACAATCAGCACAGTAACTTTGTAGGGTCTGGATTAGAAAAGGCTCTACCAGATTACATGCAAGCAAGTATATTTTAAGCAATTACTTTATTATTTTCGTATCTCGAGAAGTTTTTATGTTTAAGGAAGGAAATTCTTCCCTAAATTATTACTTATTATTTTTCTCCTCAAATAAAAGTTTGAAAATCTTAAATGTTATTGCCTATGTGCTTTTAAAGAATTTATTTTTTTGCTTCTTGCAGATTCCTCCTCCCAAGCCACCACCGCCCGAGATGCATTTCATTCCTAATCCAAGCAATACCGAGTTCATTTATCTGGTGGGGCTGGAGCACGTCGTAGATTTTCTAACGAAAGAATCGAAAATGCCGATGCCTCCTCAACCTTTCTCTTGTAGTCAATGTCAATGTGATTTCACGCCCGTGTGGAAGTGGGAGATGAGAACTAGTAAAAGTGGTAGAGGTACGATTGTAATTATTTTATAATTTAAGCCGATTAATAAATTTATTTTTTGTTGCAGGTAAAGACTCTAAAGTAATATGTGAGCAGTGTGTAACGACGAACGTCAAAAAGGCTTTAAAAGCTGAACATACAAATAGACTAAAGACTGCATTTGTGAAGGCATTACAACAAGAGCAGGAAATTGAGCAGAGGCTAGCGCAGGTAAGAACTATTTCAATTTTCGTAATTTTTATATTATTTCGTCTAATTAATTTAATTTTCCTTAGTGAATATACCTTTATACCTATAATCTAATCCAAGTCCATTGTCCTGATGATCCAAACTCCAACTCATGCGTAAGGTACCCTTATTTTTTTATACATTCAGCAAACTATTCTATGGAAGTTTTTCACCAGTTATAAATTAAATTTAAGAAATATCTTTGTCTCTTGAAGATATTCTCTGGTACACTGTTTTATTCTCAAAGACGGTTCGGTGGCCCGGTGGTAAGAAGGCCTACACTTGACTGGGTATTTGAGTCCCTAAATCACCATTCGGAGTATAATTAACTGCGCTTCACCCTTTACGCCGAGGGAGCGAAGTCGACGGAACATTTTACACACACAACTTTCACACTAAAAAGCTCCTGAGGTTATGACAAACTTTAAAAAAGCATGTGCACCCCGTTGAGCCTACACTATTTAAAAAAACTCACTTGTACGGTACATATTTTATTTACTTTACAAATTAAATTGTGGTGTGTAAATTTTGTACCCATATGTATATAAATATTTTAGAAAAAAGAAATAAACCGAATGATCACCTTGAAACGGCCGTCCCAAATTGATTATTTTTGTGTTGTTTGCGATATAAAAGCAACCAGGAATTTTTCAACTTCCAATGGATGGTTTGCATAACGCCGACTGCTTTTTATACTTTCTCATATCGTTCCTTTACAGCTTCAAAAACAACTGCTAATTCGTTTATTTCCTGTTTAGAATGGTGTCTTCACGTCAAGTAGCCCTGCTCCTTCACCGGTAACACCGGAAGCAGTGCCAAAAGCGGTAACGCCTACTCCTGCACCTAGACATGCTGCTACACCTCCGGCGCCACCAGCGCCCCAACCAACGCCACCCCCGCCTCCACCACGTCCTTCGCATACGGCCGTACAAGACAAGTTCACGATGCAAGCTATTCAACAACAGTTGCTTCGAAGTAAGTGGTAGTGTATGAATTTTTATTACTCCTACTATTTATAAATAATAATTTATATATCTCGTTCATTTTGGTTAATTTATCGAGAAAAAGGAGCTAAATGAATCTTCTACAATAAGTATCAATATTAGAAAAATAATAGAAAACAAAAGAAAACTTTTAATAATTTACGTTTTATAAACCATGCTGTCCCAACCTTTTGGGATTGTAAAATTGAGCGTATTGTATTTACACAATAGGCCTACTATTTGTAAGGAACGTATTTTTCAAAAATTTTTCAGCATATGCTGGGAGACCGATAAGCTAAGGAGCTAAGCACCTGCTTTGTTGTTTTCAACGGAACACCTGTATATTATTACGTATTTATTTTCGCCTTCTAAAAATAAACCCATATAATATGGATTTCATGTCTATTTCTAGATATTTATAATTATGTCTTTAATCGCCGGTATATTTATTACGTTCAAAAAATTCGAATGCAAATACATTATATCGTAAGTTTTTACGAAATTAAAAAGAATACATGGAGCTAGAACGCTTACGAAATATATAGGATGTTCAGTTGTGAACACCAAACTTAAACAAATTCAAACACTAGAAACGTTATATTTAAATACGTTAAATACACGTGAGCCACGCATTTCCAAGTTGTTTCTAGCGTCAATATTGTTTGGTTGCCATGATAATAATAAAAAAAAATATTGGCGTTGACATTTTTAAATTATTGGTTCAAAATTTTGAACATAATTATCTATTAGCAGTCAAAAGCAAATCACTTTCTTCTTTTGACAAAGTTTAAGTACACAGAAATATTTTCGAAAGCAAATTTGGTCTTCTTACCATACACATAATTTTGCAATTTTGGAAGGTTGAGACATTCTGCATATTTGCTCATAATAGAAAAATAGAAATTATATAGGCTGGGTTAAATAAAATCTAACTATTGATTTTTTTTACAGTAATTGTAAATTTCATTTCTGTTATGTTTGTCCATAGCTATACAAGCCAGTGGTTCCCAGGCTCATATGTTAAGCTTCTCGCCGTTACTGTATTCGTATCATTTAGCGATGGCTCAAGCGGCTGCGGGAAAGGGCGTGGCGCCGAATATGGCCGAAATGCAGCGAGCGGCCGAATTACAAAGACAGTATCTTCTCGACATGATCCCTCCACAAGCGAATCAGCGGCACAATTGGAAAACATGATGTGCTGACACGAATTAGGCGTATTTTCTTTCTTATTTCTTGATGATGTATATTTATTAGTGACTTTATTGCTGCTACACTGCTGATGTTAAACGCGCATAATGGTGATAATACCTATAAGGAAAAGGACAAGGACGAAAAGGGAAGAGAATAATAGGGAAATAGCGATAGCAATTAGTTATCAGAAATTTTCCCGAATATGGTACAACCTGGATTAGCAGATATACGCAAATGATTAGGATATGTTACAGTCTACGTTATGGAACTACACGAAAAGAAAATAGTATATTATACAATATTTTAAATCGTTTCCCTTTAAAATAATGTTGATGGGATTAGTTAATAGTAATGAAAAATTGTTGGTCAAGTTAGCTTTGATAATATGAAGAATTCCATGCAATATGCTCAAATGTAAAGATCTTTTAATAGTTTTGTGAATTTTTGTTAATTGTGACTTATTAAATATTTATTAATTTAATTTCCTATGAACTATGTATTGTAATTATAGGAAACAGCACTTCACGTTTTTTGTATATCATGGTTTAAGAATTTTCAGTACTATTAATATCACCAATTTATTTTTGACATACTGAATTCAAAACTGAATTTATACAGAATTGAAAAAAACAAGTATTGTGTTATTATTCATAGGATAAATTAATTTTTTATTCTTTATATTTTACTATTGTCTGTTATACACATCATGAGATCATAGTAGAGGAATAACCAAATAGGGAATTAAGATTTCCTGAATCAAATAAATATTAATTAAATTTTAGTCTGTTATTGAAAAAAAAAAATAGACTAATCTGCGCACTTAAACGCTGTGGTACTATTACCAAATACTTCATATTGTATGTTTTGGAATAAGAAAATAAGAGGTAGAAAACTCTCTGCTTCCTATAAATCTATTGTAATGTACCCCGAAGCTAGTTTCGGCTTACGTCATCAGCTAGAATCTACAACTAACATTACATCAATGTAATATGGTACTTACAGTGAATTTAAAACTTCACAAGTGAAATCGTTTTTTTTTTTTTATCGGGGATATTTTCCATCTTAGCACTGTCGCTACATCCTTGTTTTGTTGGACCACCAAGGAACGTATTCAATATTACCGGAATTAAACAATTACCACAATAGCAATTAAAAATCTGTTTATCATATTAAATAAAAATTTGCACAAATTTTGCTGGAAAAAACGATTATAACAACCAATTAGTTTTGCCCTAGTTCCTATCCTTTCAAATCAATTTTTGTTCCAAAGTTTTTGGTTTAATTGATCTGTATTTCACGAATCGGTAACATCCATGAGGGTAGCATTACGCTTTAGTAACTTATCATCGAAAACATTCAATTATAATATTAATAACATTATTCAGACAATTTAAAATCCCAAGTAATAACATTTAGACAGATAAAGTAGATCGATTACTTTCATTTGCTCACGATAATATTCTTACTGCTAGGAAAAAAGAAACAGGAAGACCGATAAACATTCTAAACTGACAAGTGTCTAACTGGCCTAAGCTGATAATGGCGTAAGCCGAAACTAGTCCTAAAGTATATACTTTTGTAGGAAGATAAAGACGTATTTTTATTTGTATTTTAAATCAGGGACGTGCCAAGGCTCTTGACATCGTCGTGCAGAATACTGATTGGCGACTTTATCACCAATTTTTGGTGAGCGACCGTTATTTCTAGTTGTGATTGGGAGTGTTTGATTTACGACGCCATGACTTCTACAAGTCGTCAAAACGTGTTGGTTGAATTTATTCTTTGTAGTGTTTGTAGTTCTAATCTCCAAATATTTACGTTGCGTTCGTTGCTTTCTTACTACAAAAACATGGATTCAAATGCGATGGTTGCGTGTTGGTTACCTAATTCATCGGAAGTATTTGTTTCCGGAATAACTTTTTTTAAGGAAGTTCCTAAAATAAATCAACAAAATGAATTATATTTGATCAGCTGCAATGGACAAAAAAAAATACTTTTTTGTATGTTGTGTTTTATTTGACAGGGATAATCATTGTAAATTCATACAATGTAGTGGATTTTAAAAAAATATATATTTCATATTTTCTGTTGAACAGCAAGAGCGATAATCATTCTCAAAATAATAAGATTCTAACTAGGGAAATAGGTCGTAACATAATATGAAACCAAAATATTAGTCTTTTATCTGGGTTCCTAAACGATTAATTCAGTTCAACTATCGTCAAAGAGGGCACGGTGTCACTAATACGATATTTTCAGCAAAGCTTCTTGAAGTTATATACAGATGCATTACATCCCTTCATTTTTTTTTCTTGTATTTCCTTGCCTGCGTCTCCAAAATATAAGATGGGTCATCATAATAAAAGGGGTTCTGTTAAACATAAACGAGTTGTTATTTCTGCATCTAATATAAACTGTTGTATTTATTGTTTTCTTATAATTAATCAATATAACTCTTACTATATATCATGTCAATATATTAAACATATACCTTCTTTATAAAACTTTCGTCCATTTCAGATAATTGGAGTACATTGTACTACCATATTGATTTTATTACAAAAGTTTTACCTGTGAGTCATATTTGTTTACGTACTTTAAGAATAAATTCGGTCATATACTCATTAATATGCGACCACTTAATCGTCAAAATAAATTAGTCCCCCCAACCAACCAAACATTTGGGGGTTTATGCCTTGTTACGGGTCAACGGAGCGGAAATGTTACGGATCAATAAATCGTGGGTGCTGCTAGGAGGTTTCAAATGAATTTAATCAGTTGGGAGTTCCAGGTATTTTTACTTACTACTTGTAAAGCTTGCGAGACAAGATCTGAATAGAGATAAATTGGATTTAGTCAGTTTCCGCTCAGTGCTCAGTCAACGCGGTTTCACTGATGTACACACTATCGCGCAAACATGGAGTAGATAGCAAGGGCTTCCAACCGATTAAACCTGCTAGTAACTGTCCACTGTTCATTGACCCATAACAAGCCCGATATGAACTCCTCCAGTCCTCAATCAGTGTGCAATACTCTGGAGATGTCTCATCAGAGTGAGGACAAAACGTCGGCAAAAACAACGGCAACGACATGGTTCCAACTCGGAAACCAAGAGTATAATATGTAAATATCCTTTTTATGTGCTGATATATTTCTGATTTTTAATGACAGCGACATATATCCAATTTTATTCGGAAGAGGAGGGGTTAGAGATGACAAAAAAATGAAAAACTAAATCAATACATTTCGTCAAAAGCCTCTTTTCTTCACATATAATAATTGTAAAGCAGAAACAAACAAAAAACTATATGGCACGTCCCTGTACTAATATAAGATTTCGAATAATTGTAAATTGACAAAAATCCTAAAACTCTAAAATTGTTGTATTGTCCCTAAAAAACTACATGTAAGCAAATTTAACTCTATATTGATCTCATGATAACACTACAAAACAATACCTCAATCCATTTGTTTTAATAAGTACTGAAATGTACTTTCAGCATAATTAATTTCAATGTAAAAGAGATGACTAAATATCATTCATCAAGTATTAGGGCATGAATTGTTATTTCTTTTTATTGTTAAATTACCACAATGAATGTAATGTAATGAAAAAATACGTTATGTCTATTGTTTCATAATATAAACAGAAAATTAAATGGGAAAAAATCACGTTTTAGTTAATTTTCTGGAATCTTACCTGCTATAAATCTGTATGAACAAAATACATACGATATACTTAGTAAAAGAAAGTGTTTTTTTACGTATTGTATATGTAGAAAAGCATATTATTATATATATTTGAAGTGTAAATATGTGGTTTTTACAATTGTGTACGATACGAAAAGGAATATGTTTAGAATGGTGCGTAAGAATAATGTTTTTAAGTTATTTCCTTCGTTCCTAACGCTATTTTCATTTATTAGTGTTATATTTTTTAGTGACGAGGGACAGTTATTAACTATTGTACAATTGAACGTGAACTGTAAATTAAATGCAGCTTTTCAAAGTGTTTAGAATTACTTCTTTTTTATTGTGTACAAACTGTTGTCATCTTGACCGCGAGTGAAATTTTCTTTCCTTTCTTGTTTAGACATATTGTCTTACCTGTGTAAAATAATTTATATAGCTAAACAAAATACACCTGTACAAATTTGCTTTACGTTCTTATTTTTTTTTGTTTTAGTGTATTATACAGTAGTTACATGTGTCTGTGTATTTGTGGCCATTTTTTCCTATTTTGTAGATCAGTGTTACCATGTTTTCCAAAAGTAACTGTTGTAAAACATAAGTCCAGGTTTCTCCAAAATTTATTGATACAGTAAATAAATAAATTCCAATTAAACAGTGTTACATTTAACAATTACGTTTACAGCGAGGTAACGCTGATTTATTTTGAAAAATCCAATTTTAGTAAATTTTACTATTAGTACCTACCTGTTGTAAATATATGGAAATGACGACAAGGCTCAATTTAATGTACGTTAACGTATAGTTTTCGAGAAACCCTGTTACATGCACTAAACATAACACAATTTGAATGAAAAGATTCATCTTATTTTTCCAAAATGTATTTTTATCAGCAATAATGTATAAATAAGATGCTGCAAGATGCTTCAGTGGGGTTAAGTTATTTATAAAAATACAGCTAGCTGCATACATAGAACATACCGAAACTCTCTATCGGCGTCTTAGATTTCATACAACCAATTTTCGCAAACTTGTACTTCCTCTGCCATTTTGTAAATGGAACTATCAAAGCAATGTTTACATATAGAAGTCATTTATTTTGATTATTAAAAGTTTATTTCAATTTAGCCGTTTGAAGTAATGTTAGTGAATTTTAAACACTTTTAATATCCTAAAAATGCATCTTTCCTAGTTTATGTAGTGTCATAATTCTAAATATGTATTTAGTCTTATTTATAGAAAGATACAAAAGATGAATATTTGACATAACATAAATTATTTATTGTTGTTATTAATATGCAACATAACTGTGGCTGTAGAATTTTATATTCTCTTTATTTGTGTTTTTATATATATTTTTTTAGATATAATGCAACCAGGTGTGGCCGGAGCTTACAACGCTTCGATTCTCTCGTGAATTTCCGGTGCATATCGTATTCATGGTACTGTCCAGGGGAAATGCGCTAGGAAATCAAAGCGCTGTAATTGATCTTCCAATTACGTCATGCCCAGCCGCCACCGAATGCATATTATCGATTATTGTTTATTGATCAAGCTATAACAAGTCTGCTTTTTCATGGTATTTTTTATCAAGCTTTTACATGTAAGACAAATAATACATTTGTTTTGTTTCAAGTAATAATATTTTTCATTATAGTGTCATCTTTTAAAATCTGAAGATTTGTATTGGTTTTACAGTATTATACTATTACAACTAAAAGTTAATACCTAATTCGAAATGTAAATGGACAATGATTGATAACCCCATTTACAAAATGGCGATTTCGTGCATGCATCGTGAAAATAATTTTGTTCTCGTATCTGAGTTATCCTTTAATTCACATCTATACTAAGATAAATAGAAAAATCTGTGGCCAATTCCACATTGCGCATATTCCCTAGCAGCAATATATCGTGTAAAATATTTTAATTTAAAAAGTAACCATTTTCTAATATGCTTAAAACATACCGACTCATGCTGATACAATATATGTATGTTAAAATATAACGTAAATTCATTTTTTTCAAAAATTTTATGCTGAATGAATTGAATATTAAACAAGGTTTATTGCTGCAAATTGTAATTATATATTTTAAATTCTAATCTGATATATATGTACGTACAAGGTATGTCCCTTTTGGACTACCGCAAAATTAACTTAAAGAAAGCTAAATAATAAAATGTACAAATAAACGTCTATAAAACAACGCAGGCATGCATTGCCATCATAAACACAACGAAATGTAAAATTCTAGTGAATGTTGGCGATGCTCGGCAAGAGTATTTTTTATTCCTAAATCTAACTGCTAACACATAAAACTTGTTCGATACAACTTCATCAAACCAACTAAATTGTTGATAACGTTTTTAATTTTTAGAAAATATATCGAAAGCTGTATTTTGATGATAGATACTTTAGTTTACCGCCCCCATATATCAAACGATGCATACGTTGTTCCATTTGGTGCAATACTTTCAAGCAGCCTGTAGATAAATATATACATGTATACTGAGTAGCATTTCATAGAGACTGAAAATACTAACTTAAAATAAATTATGGTAATGATTTTGATTTTATTTTAGAATGTAAAATTAGCCCATATTTCGCTCTTATGCGAACTACTGTCTGGGGGAAACTCCATTTAATTCGAAGCGAATTTCACGCAATTCCAGATCATAAACAAATTTATCTATTTTAAACCTACGCGAAGTAACATATACATGGGCAACCCGAAACCCATTTAATCTGGTCAGAAATTCATTTTTGGTGCGGGTCATTGTAAAAGTAAGAACAAGCTATTCTTGCGCGCGCTAATAATCTTTTATAGTATGAGCGGTTGCGTAAACCATACCTAAGGATTGCTTTTATATTTTTTTATATTTGTTATAAGGACTAAATTCTTTTTTCCAACTTTGGGCCCGAGTTTCCCTTGTTTTGTATATTGGTTACAAGAAGCGATAGTTGGTTTTATTGTGAAATAATAAATAAAAGTATCCAACAGGACTGGGACATAAGCCTACTTCTTCTTTCAAATATTCAACAATTGTAGCAAGAATTATAGCAGAAATAGGTTGTTTTAAAAAATTTAGAAAAAACCTCAAAGTAAAAGTGTGTCTCGTAACACTAAATATCGCAGTGTTAGGTCTTTACTTGATAGCAATTGGTTTTCGTTATATGTCTTTTTTTCTACTTTTTTGGGCCAACATTATTCAAGAACTATTCAAAAGCAATTGGAAATATACAAAATACTTGAAAATGTACATTTTCTGTTGTTAAATCCATTATTAAACCTCTCCCATTGTATCTACTTACGTCACCCACCCTTACATTTTAATTTCAATTATATCGTTAGATATTTACTGTGAATACAAGTTATTTTGTGTTAATGACTTTTTGACTAACTTAGTTATGTAACCCTGTTTAACGCGTGATTTTTAATAGTATAACCTAAGGAATTCAAGTAAAAGACTAACACAGTTTAACACTGAACCCTAAAAAAAGGTCTTCGTTTTATAATGTTATGTCATGTCTAAAAAAAAGGTCGATAATTTTAGAAGGGTTTTGTATGTATAAATCAGAATCAGTAAATGTTGTCCATGCCTGATTTAGCAAGTTTAGTGTACTATCGGAATTTGATCCCATTAAACGCAAACAGAGAGACGCAAATAAATTGTTAACAGCTTGTTTGAAGTTAGAAATTTCTGCAAACCTCACACATGAAGTCTAAATGACATACGTTATTGATTTTGGAATTTGCTGTAATTGCTTTTCAAACTTCGGTTGATATTTACATAGCTAAACAATGAAAAAAAGAAGTTATTGAAGCGTTCGCCACTTTCTAAGATAACTGAAGCATTTATTATAAAAGCAAATTGTTGGCGCCCATGGCCCAATGGCGTTACAGAAAGTAAGAAGGATTAAAAAAACTTCGTAGATTAAATCAATTAAATCTAATTTAGTCAAGGATGTCAACTCTATTTGCCTCCCAACAATAAGAAACGAAAGCGAAATTGTTCCTTAGATAAAAGGAGAAAGGCATGGATTCCTTAAAAACCATTGTCACCAAAACTGAACTATCAACAACATAAATTTACTTATCAACATTAAGTTGATAGTTCCAGCAATAAATGATCTATTGTCCAGTTTCATATCGTAACGCATATATCCTTTATTATCACTTTACTACCAACTTGGTCAGAGCAATTTTAAGCAAATGAATCATTCATTCTCTACTGAAATGCACTCTATTTTAAAAATACCTTCCCGGACACGGCTTTTATTGCAGAAATATAAAAAAAAAATAGTAACGTAGAAAATACATATTGGAGATCAGTATGCAGTAGATGGATAAAAATATTGATTTTTTAACTGAAATCTTTTCATTCAAAATGCAATCAATATGATACAATAATTATACATACTATACAATAAATAATTATTACAATTCTACGCCAATAAATAATCTGTTACGTTTTTGTCTGTTTAAGAAATATTACCCGCATTTGCGGGATCCATTTTTATCAACTATTATTACTATACAACAACTATCCTCTACTATTAAAGGAAGTTTTAAAATGAAACAAAAATATTCTCTAATACATACCTATACTTATACATATATTAAGCACAAACGCAATACACAATATTTGTAGTTATAACATGTTTCATCGTTATTATTGGTATTTATAATATCAATTCGATTGGTTTCTCCTTCTTCATCATCAGATCCCTTCAAGCGAAGTTCCGCGTGTGAATTTCTCGAATCCTTATTTCACAGTCAATCGATCCTAGAATTGATTTCTTAGTGTTCAATATATATTTAGAGCTTTTTTCAATACGAGTTATTAATGATTAATCTTTAATGTTAAGGAGAAATTTGTAGTCAAACTGTTCAATTATATATCTTTCCCAATATTTATAAAGGATATAATAATTTTTCAAAGTCGGCTGTGGTATCAATTGATTAATTATTAAAAATAAAACAAAAAAAAGTAGAGTTCGAAACTTACTTTTGTGCATTAGCCCCTATTATCGTTTCCCCTATGATCCAATCCATCCCCTTCAATCCACTTTTAAGTGTTCTTTCTGTACAACAACAAACCATTGGATACTGAAAAGGTATTTAGACGTTTTAGTCGATTGTCGCTAGTTATTTATAAACTCTAATAGTGTTTGTAAATAATGTTTTTAGTAATTTATTCGCAACTAAACACCTTTTTCAGTAAATAAAAGCATTATATATGTAATAGTGACAATTGTTTCAATAAGCAGGACCGATTAGTAAATGTTTAAATAAAATGTAAAAAAAAAAACATTCTATTTTATAACATTAATTGTATTATTTCGACATGATATGTTTTTAAATAAAATGGCTCATAAGTTTTTCTTGTTTCTTATTTCTCTTATCTTATTAGAAATGATTATTAAATTATTTGTGGACATATCTATTTATATAATAGTAATTGCACCCCAATTTTATAGTTCGTTAGAGAGGCTTGCTGATAGTTATAAAAAATTAAATAATATAGTAACCTTTCTTTTAAGGAATTTAGGTTTCCGGGTTAAAGCCGGGTCGTAATTGCATGAGAATGCCGACGTTTCGCTCTCAGTTACATGGAGCTTCTTCGGGGAAGAAGAGTGACCGTGGTTGCCAGGAGTATGAGGTTGGAAAGTGGGCGGAGCGTGTGAGACTGGTTGTAATTGGCGGATTCGGATAAGAAAGAATTCTACTCAAAATGTAGGGGGTAACCGTCGTCTCTGTTAAGATTGTTGGAATGTTTATACATTTCGATAGCTTCTAGGATTTTTCTAGAATAATAGTACGGTTCACGGAACAGAAGTTACGTATCGTTAAATAAAATCTGGAGGCTGGTTTCCAGCTTGTGCTCGGCTAAAGGGGAGAAATTTTGTCTTTGACGAACGGTAATAAGTCGGAGATTTTTGACAGAGCTTTGAAGACATTATGCCTCTGGGTCCATGTGGGTCGACTATCGATTAACTTTGTGTCCTAATTTGCCGTTGGAACAACAAGATATGAGGACATCTACAAATGGGAGTCCTCCATCCTATTCAACCTCCATGGTGGTGTCTGGGTTAGGAACTCGGATAGGGATTCTCGTCCAGATGACGAAGGTGTCGTCCACGTATCTAAACCAACATTTCGATTTTAGATGGTAGGATGATAGGATTTGTTGGCCGAACGCTTCCATGAAAATGTTAGTGACGACCTGGAATAAAGGGGAATCCGTAGCAGCTCCAGAAACTTGTTCATAAAACTTACCACGGAATTGGTAATATGCGAAGGTTAGACATACGTTTACCAATCCGACTATGTCGGTGAGGGCGGTGATAACATGGATGGTGTCAGCAATGGGAACTTTTGTGAACGGAGAATCTGTGGGTCGAGAAAGAAATCTTGTATGCCTTCCACAAAATGAGCTGAATTTGGAATAAAGGAATCTGTGCCGCCAACATAGGGTTTTAGAAGTTTGGTCAGGTGTTTAGGTCGGATTGTCGATGGCACTGACAATAAAGCGCAGGGGGACATTCGGCTTGTAGATTTAGGCAGACCGTAGAATTTGGGTAGTTTACAGTCTAAGAATAACGCTCTTTTGGATGGCTTCGGGAATGGAAGAGCGATGGCTGTTATTTCCCTTCGGACGCGTAGGTAAGAGGCGATATTTGGTATCTTACAGCAGCGATACAACATGCAGCAGCCCAGAAGAAGCTTCATGTAACTGAGAGCAAAACGTCGGCATTCTCATGAAATTACTATAAAATAAAGTCCAACGTAAATATATTTACTTTGGACAATATCAGGCAGATTACATAACTTCCAGATATTTTACTATGTTTAGCAAGAAGCGTTTTAAAGCTGAGAAGAGCGAGAAAATTATTTGTACGGTTGTGGCACCATTATTTTTCAGTTTGTTTTGAACATGACTGTATATGGAAAATTTTCTACGTTGCTGTTTCAACAGGATAACATTATAATTGCAAATTAACTTTAGGAAAGTCAACTTAAATTTGTTAATTCTTATTGCAAAGAATAGTTTACTACTGTTTTGAATACTGGAAGCACGAACCGCTGCATGGCATTTGACGAAAACCTCAAATTTTGAACCATGTCAATAAAATTTATTTTCTTAAAGGAAAATTAAAGAAATCTTAAAGAGGTAATGTAAGTATCTTTTTCTTTTAATTTATATCCGTAAGTCATTTGCTTAGCAAATTTCAATAATTTTGGAAAAAAATTTTCAATCTATTAATACAAGGTTACTACATAATGGATGTATTTCTGTAGTTTGAGAAATACTTGGCTTAAAGAAAATTAATGTGATGCTAGTTTATTTTGGCGAGGTTCCAGAACACCGCAAAAATAAGATTATTGAGAAAAACGCGTTCAAAGTTTCTCCTACAATTTGTTTTTACTATCAGAAACGGTGAAAACTTGTCAATCAATCTTTTTACACCGGTACCCTTTTTTGGGGCACCATTACATATACGTCTTTAAGTGTTCAAGAACATCTATTTATCTGTTTTTTTCCCAACATTTATAGAAAATAAATTTGATATGAAAATCAAAATGTCATTCTTCCAATTAAACTAAACCGCCTGAATAACAAACGTGATAATTTTTGGGGGAACTAGGAATATAAATAAAAAAAAAATGCCTATAATAATCCTTGCAATTATTTCTGTAGGTTTAAAGAATATGTGGGTGTATTTTTTGATTTGCAGTGTATTAAATGAGATAAAGGTAACCGCGATAAGGTTGCTGCCAATTAATACTGCTAATTAAACAAATATATTTATACAGGGGGAATTTAAACTATATTTTTTTATTAATGTTCTGTTAATAATAATAAATAAAAAGGAATACTTTATGATCAGTTATATTGAAAGCACACCTAAATCCTTGGTTATTATTCAGCAAAACCCCCTATTTATTGCAGCTTTTATTTAAAATAATTATGATTTACAAATTAGGTAAGTATAATATTCAACATTAAATTAAAATATAAAAAAGAGGAAATATTTTTTTACTCGAACAGCGGAAGTCCCTTGAATTTTAATTGCATGTCTCATTAGTTATAATTAATTAATTAAATGAGAATATCTCAATACCTTGCTAACACTTGTTAACGTTTGCACTAGGTGATCGATTTCCGAAGTGTGGGATGCGACCCCACACGGGGGGTTAATCGATAAAGATTGCGCAACCGAAAGTATTTCCATCATATTAAAATTAATAATTAAATTGTTTCTTAATATCGCATGATAATAATAAACGTCTTCAAAAATAAAGGCGTTTATTATTGCGAGGCTATTATATATATATATATATTTTTTTTTAAAATTGTGCCAAAATAATTTAAGATATAATTGCAATAAAATCTGTTACTCTTTTTCTTTCTATTTTAGTTTTAAAATAAATTAAATAGTAAAGTGTCACCCTCTACAAGTCCTCGCATTTTTCGAATAGTTTGGCACGTATCTGTAGATAGTATTTTTACGATTTGTTGTTTCAAAACCGTATGACTAACGTCAAATACAGTGATCAAATATAAACAATTTAACATACAACCGAATGTAAATATTTAAACAATTCTCTTGCAGGTAGTACGGCTATTTGCAAATCTCATCTGAACCGAATCCAACCGTTACAGATATGAGATAGTGATTCTTTAAGATATCTCATGCGATGTCGAAACCGGTTTATTCTTGATTTAATCCACACTCAAAGAATTTGTTTACGTCCGGATTATATAATCGCGTCACCGTGTCCTGTGATCCGCGTTGTACGTTAAGAAACAAGGCCCTGTATATACCAGAGTTTAGTGCATTTTTCGCATACTAGAAGAATAGTGTTTTTTATTAAAAAGGATATGTGATCCGTTTAATATATAGTGTAACGGACGACCGTGTTCGTTTTTTTATCGAACGATTTGATAACATACATGCGTAAAAAGCCGATAGAGGAAAGATGGAATTATTAATTTCGAAACGGGCGACATAGGAAATCGCGAGAATTCGAAGAATGTAAGGTTAGGAGTGGTGTTTTTTTTCCTTGGTATGGAATACCCTATGCAAGAGTTTGATACCGGCGATGAAACAGAATTTTTACTGGGAAATTCCGTAAACCATGACATGGAAACGTATACAGTGGCCATAAAAAATAGAAGAACGAAAAGGCGAAACTTTTTTAGATTATTATGTAGGTAAGCGATAGCACAGGTAATTTCTTATTTAACCGTTGGCAGTGTTGTTTTCCAAAACATTTAGTGATACGTGTGACAGATCCTTTCAACCAAATTATGTTTATTTGATGATAAGAACAAAGTATTTACACAAGTTTATTGAATATCGCGGATTGGTATAAAATTTTTGGATTCAATTGGAACATTATTTATTACTGTTCTTCGTCGTATTCCCACTTACAAGGACAGTAATGGAGAATGTTGAGTCACAAAGTAATCTTTCCAAACCCACCTCCAAGGAAGACATACCGTTAATTACGAAGTCTAATAAAGATCCGTTTATATTTAGGTAAACTCCGTGCAATGTTTTTATATTTATGCTTCAGATAAAATAATAATACCGATATTTATCCCGTTTTTATTATTGACAGTTGCTGGTGTTTATTGTGGAGAAGATGCTGTGGCCCAAGGGAGTTAAGATCCCGTACAATACATTTAGGAAAACCAACTTATGGTCAATATCCAGCGAATGCAATCCGAAATCAAAAATACAATATAATAACGTTCTTACCTTTGGTTCTCTTCCAACAGTTCAAATTCTTCTTGAACCTTTATTTTCTTATAATGGCGACAAGTCAATTTGTGCCTGATATAAGGATTGGTTATTTATACACCTACTGGGGACCATTGGTAAGTACTTGTACTTATGTTAATCACTGTTTTGTACTCATTTCAAAAACAGTTACGTTTAAGTAAGGCGTTAGATATTAGTTGCAATGATTATCTTTCAAAAATAATACGTTGGAGATATAAGCTACTTAATACTAGAGTATTAATATTTAAGGATAAGCAGTAAATAGTAATCTATTTGTATACTTCATATGCTGGTCCTTTCACTACATAGATATTTAGATCACCTTGAAATACAAATCCAAAAGGAAATAACTTGGAAAGAAAATTCCAAGTTTGAAACGTGTATATATTAAATTAAATAAGTTAATAAATGCTCACCTAATTTGTAAGTGAAAGATAATTTCTTTCATGAGAAATATTTAGAGACAAGTTTTGTACAATATAAAACTTATGATTTAGGCGTACTATATTTTATAACACGAAAGAGCGCGCCAAAATTAGTGGTACGAGAAGGCGGGCCATAGTTTATGATAGAGGGCACGCCATTTTTCTTTTTTTTATAAAAATAAATTAGATGCAGTCCCATTCCTCAAAATTATATGAAAAATATATATTCAAAATGTTGTTTAACATAATATATGAAATATTGAAAATATAAAATAAAAAAAATATTTAAAATGTATCAGATAAGCTTGGCTCGGACACGAAGATTGCGTACTGCAAGCAAAGAAATGCATTTTTTATAGAGATAACTGGCTTTTCTGTTTGTTTCTTTCCAATCACAAAAACTACATCTGCCAACCTCTCCTTTACTCTAGTAAGCGTCTTTTAGAATACCGGTAATTTCATGAAGTCGCTGAGATTTTGGAAGATTTTCTGCAGCAACTCCGTAGTACCGATAAATTGAATATAGTCAAAGTTGATTGGCGGAACCCTTCTTGTGTGACGGAAAGTCTTTATAGACGGAAAAGACGAAAATTCAAGCGGGATAGATCCACGAAGGTCATCCGTGCCAAAATAATGCCGACGCCGAGCCTGATAGTTTCCTTTGCCCATTTAGGTGGTATGCCCGGCCCTGAAACAGCGGGAGCCCCGCGCGAAAATTGCTCGACGGGGGCCGTAAGAGTGTTGAGGTGAGGGAAGCGTTTCGAACTATCACGACTACCTAAAGGCGACGAAGTAAATGAAAGTGAGAATTGAAAGATGTATGTCAAAATTACTATGGGCCGTCTGTTGGTGCAACATCTGGCAACATTGTTGTTTATGCATAATCTGCCTACAACAATCACTCCACATTTTTGTATTATTGTAATCCAGTATTATTTTGTGCTTTCCTGTGTGGGTATCCGCATTGTCATCATGCTGTAGCGAAGATATCAGAACTAAATGTTTATTTTTTTTTATTCCTTAGCAAGGTTCTTTTTTTATTAAAACAATAAGTTCCACGCAAGATTTTCTTAGAGAAACAAAAATTTGTTGTACTCCATCATAGCACTAGAGCTAGAGAGACCGTTTTTGTGTTTAAAAACACAAAAACGGTCTCCCGATAACTTTAATACAGAATTTTGTGAGAATCAGAACCTGTTTCATTTCCGCATTTCATTTAATTTATTGTAGAAAGGCGGCCCGTTTTAAGTATAGTAAAACGTTTATATAAAATTTCTAGAAGAGCTTGATTTTGAAAAAATTATGAAGGGTGTGCCGTTAAACAAAAATTGAAAAAGTACGAATCTATGAAAGGTGACAATCGCAATGGTCATCTTGTAGAATATAGCCGAATCGAATAAAATTTAAATGACCAATCGGCATTTCGCAAATATTTTAAATTATCTCAAAAACTTAGCTAGATAGGTATAGGGAATATTGAAGAAAGTTAACATAAATTCAAGAAGGATATAATAAATAACGCAATAATATACCGATGATGCAATTAGAAAAAAAAAACTTGTATCGTGTGAAGCGGGAACTGAATTTCCTGTCATAATTTTATGTTGTGCAGCACTTATCTCTAAATATCTTTTATTTAAACAATTTGTCCCAAGATTATTTAGGAATGGAATTATCTTCCATTCACGGGTAACCGTCAAAAGTTGTCTAATAAAGGTGTATGCGTACGTAATAATAATTTAATTCACCAACTTTGGAGATAATCATTGTTATCTGTTATTTATTAAATAAATTATTGCCATTAGCCCTTTCGGTGCGACGATAATTCAGCCGCGATTTATAATGAGCGATAGCGTGTGTTCTAGAGCAGCGAATAAATTGATACCTACCATGGTTACAGTTACACCGGCAGTCGCTGGCAACCTTTTTATTTTTGATTTGACTTTCAATTTTAAAGGTAGTTTTATCTAAGGTCGCTCCATAAAATAACAAATTATATAGATAGCAACTCTCGGAAGTCTAATAATCTAATCACTATAAAAAATTGCTACCTTTTCTCTGTATTTAATGTGAAATATATATAAGAATTATCAAAGAATCATCGTCGTAGTTATTGGATATCAGACTATTCAAAAGAGTACAAAATTTTGGTTATTCTACATTAAAATATTTGTAACGTAATTAACGGATAATCGACTAAAATTATAAAAATTATTGACCACGTTTTATTAAAATTTAATAGGTTATTTATAGTGAGTGATTAAACTGCTGATTATTTGCTGTTTTTTTTTTGCAATTTCTCATGGTTCATAAACTTTTTTTTATTCTAGTGTTTCGTATTATTTGTTACGATATGCCGAGAGGCAATAGATGATTTGAGACGACACAAAAGGGATCAGGAGGTCAATAGTCAAAAGTGCAAGAGGTTAATTCCTACTGACGCCAACTACGAAATAGTTGCCGCGTCTAAACTTAAGGTAATTAAGGAAGAGTCTCTGTTGTTTTAATTATTCATCGCTATGTGTTGCATAATATGCACAGTATTATTGTTTTTGTGTCTTCGAAGACAATTATTACATTGTTGCAATGACAAATTTCCTTTATTTTGTATGTGACTGACTGGCGTGCTGTACGCACTGTGCATTACTCTAATCTAGCCATTCGTTTACATACAGAATGTGATACTGGGAAATGCAATGTACAATGTGAAGAAATATCGCGTCGTTTCAAATGCGAATGTTATTGATTGGGAAAAGTGGATTTTAAAAGAAGATTGCAACAACATCAAATTAATTGTCATTTTTTTTATCTTCACAATGATCATCGGTGCAACAGTACCATGCAAGGCATTTGTGTAGTTCATTGTAGATTTTAAGGACAACGAACACGTAACGCAAAACAAAACAGTATATCTATTGAGTGTAGGCTTTCACGACCGTAATCCATAGTAGAAATGTCTTTCGGGTGATGTCGTGTAGTTAATATTTAACTTGACGTTACATCTTTTGAAAGCTACGTTAGAAATGTAATATTGGAAGTGTTCTGCTACTTTTTTCAATATTTCATCATTTAATAAGAGTTATTAAAAAAAAGGAATAAACACTGTATAACATTTTATGAGTCATTACTAAACCTGCCCCCAGTGAGTACTAAAGCAGAGGTATTATGTACGGAGAAATGACATGAACTAATTTCTTTAATATTTCACCTGAAAACAAAAAATTGATTTAAAAACCTTCAAATCAACTGTTTAGTTCTTTTCTCTTTCTTTAGGTTGGTGATTTAATTATAGTTGATAAAGATGAAAGAGTGCCTGCTGATTTAATTCTCCTACGAACCTCCGACCGTAGTGGTTCGGTGTTCGTGCGAACAGACCAACTAGATGGAGAGACTGACTGGAAATTACGACTTGCTGTACCGACAACTCAAAAGTTGGCCCACGATAAAGACCTCTTCAACGTCAGCGCAACCATATATGCCGAGAAGCCGCAAAAAGACATTCATTCGTTTATCGGTACATTTACTGGGGTAATACTGTCTACCTAAAAGTTTACATTATAATTACACTTTCTTCTCGCAGCACGATGCGGCTAATACTGACGAGAGTCTGGACTTGCGAAATACGTTGTGGTCTAACTGCATTATAGCTTCTGGACAAGCGTTAGGTCTGGTTATTTATACTGGTAAGTAACAACAAAAGAACTTAGTTTACAATGAATCAAACTGAATTCAGGTAAATTCTACCATTGGAACAACGTATTTTTTCGTGATTGTTATAACGCCGCAATCTAGAAAATTAAAAAAAATTGCCAAAATTTGAATGTCATCCTATTGTTTTAAGGACATCCAGGAGACGCAACTGTTGTGGAATTCTTGAGTGAATAATGATGAAAATCCAGGGTCACCTATTCCTTCTGGTTATTCACTCAACTTCAACATTTCTAAATACTTTCATTATTTTCGCGGGAAAAAAAGAATGGTTTCCTATAAAGCATCAAAAATAAAACACCTGTTGTAGGGTATTACAACTAACTAATTTTAGAAAAATGCTTGAGTATAAAACTAGCATATTTTTCTTTTTAGAAAAAATATTTACAAAACAAAGTTTGTAATTTGAATTAATTATGATGGTAGTCTGAAAAAATCCAATCTAAGAAAGAAACAACCCCACCAATACTATGAAGCTGCCCAGAGCACTCATGTGCTTCTCTAGTTCAGCAGTCCAAGAACTGCTCGGGAATGGGTTGGGGAGCTGTACCAGCTTTTGGTAGCTGCTTTCTAGACGGCAGGCGCGTGTATCTCCTTGCACTAGATGGTGCCAAGAGATACACCTATCTCGTTATTCTTGAAGGAGGGTGATATAAGCTGAGAGGCAAATAGCGATATAAGGTAGAGATACGTTTAGAACAATGCCGAATAGGCAGAAACATGTTCGTTGGCATTTTCTCTTCTTACTTTGCTTTTGCTGTGGGTAATTCCACTAATACCACAGCCAATACCATGAGTAGCTGTATTAGCAGCATTATTTTGGTTGTTATTTCTACCCACTTTTTGATGTGTTTATAGAGTAAAAGACTTGTCTACAACAGTACTTGCACCGTAATTCTACAAATTTTCGATATTAATGTTTAAAATTGCATTTAGGACCGGAAACTAGATCTGTTATGAACAACTCTCAACCACGCTCTAAAGTAGGCCTACTTGATATGGAACTGAATACATTGACCAAACTTCTATTCGTGGCCGTCGTTGGTTTGGCTATATTAATGATGGCGCTGAAGGGATTTGGCGGACCATGGTACAGATATATGTTTAGATTTATCCTTCTGTTTTCTTACATTATCCCTATTAGGTAAGTGCATTTGTTTTTGAGAATTATAAAACTATTAACATCGCCTTTACCTTTCATTGCAGCTTAAGAGTAAATCTAGACATGGGAAAATCATATTATTCCTGGTCAATAAGCAAAGATCCTGCGATGAAAGGCACAACAGTACGTTGCACAACAATTCCCGAAGAGCTCGGGAGAATATCTTATCTTCTCAGCGATAAAACTGGTACCCTGACACAAAATTCCATGGTTTTAAAGAAATTGCATTTAGGATCCACGTGTTATACCCAAGATGGGTTTTCTGATGTAATATATTGTTATTGTGTTCCTAATTTTATCAACTAGAATTTTTTTATGCATTCGTAGCTATCTGCTGTCTTAAAATTGGCATTTTCTGCAAATGGTTTAGAATTAGAGCCTACCTGTAGTAAATTCAGACGATCCGACAATACTAGAATTGTAGATGCCGTTCAAGCATTAGCTTTGTGCCACAATGTCACGCCTGTTTACGATAGCAATGAAAATAGCGAAACAAGTAGGTAGAGATGTTAAAGAAAATAATTATAGCTTCACTATAATTCACTATGCGAAAATCAGGTTCTATTGCTTCGGAAACCGAAGCCGATCAGCACCTTCAAGCATCGTCTCCTTCAGAAGATCCTGTATCATACCAAGCATCCAGTCCGGATGAAGTTGCTCTAGTACAATGGACTCAAGAAGTCGGTTTAACACTTGGCCGGCGAGATCTACACTCAATGCAATTAAGAGCTGCCAATGGTAGAATGTACAACTACAACATTTTGCAAGTATTTCCTTTTACTAGCGAGACCAAGAGAATGGGAATCATCGTGAAAGATCTTCAAAGTGGTGAAATTATTTTTTATCTAAAAGGTGCTGATGTTGTAATGTCATCAATTGTTCAATACACGGACTGGCTGGATGAAGAAGTCGGAAATATGGCACGAGAAGGATTGAGAACGCTTGTAGTTGCTAGAAAAATCTTAACTGAGGAACAGTACACTGACTTTGAGGTTTGTTCACCAAATTATAAACACCATAACATTCCTAATGCCGTCTATTTTATACAGAATAGGTACAAAGCTGCTACAATGTGTGTTACTGATCGAGCAGCACGGTTAGCCCAAGTCATAGAATCTTTAGAAAGAGAAATGGAATTGCTTTGCGTTACTGGAGTCGAAGATAAGTTGCAAGATAACGTTAGACCAACCCTCGAGGTCTTACGAAACGCAGGAATCAAGATATGGATGTTGACCGGTGATAAATTAGAAACCGCCACTTGTATCGCGAAAAGTTCCAGACTGGTGTCGAAAACACAAAGCTTGCATATTTTAAAGAAAGTATTGACCAGAACTGATGCTCATTTAGAGTTGAATAATTTTAGAAGACGAACTGACTGCGCTTTAGTAATAAGCGGGGAAAGTTTAGAAGTCTGCCTTTCGTATTACGAACCGGAATTCATGGAATTGGCATGTGCAGCACCCGCCGTAGTATGTTGTAGATGTTCACCAACCCAGAAAGCGCAAGTGGTAAGTTAGTTTTTCAAATTTGAATAACTTATTATGTAGGGTTCGGCAAAAATAACGCATTAGGTTAACTCTGTATATTGGTATGGGTTTGGCTTCTTTATTACTCTTGAGAATAACTTATTCTTTGCAACAATACGTGCAAATTATTTTAGTCAAGCACATTGTTATTAGTCGATTTATTTTATTTATTTATTTTCTTATTCTAGGTTCAATTAATACAAAAGTATACCGGAAAAAGAACGGCGGCTGTAGGTGATGGTGGTAACGACGTTAGTATGATTCAACAAGCTGATGCTGGCATCGGAGTCGAAGGTAAAGAAGGGCGACAAGCTAGTTTGGCTGGTGATTTTAGTGTACCACAGTTCTCGCATTTGGCCCGTCTCTTATTAGTACACGGTAGAAGATCCTACGAACGTTCAGCCTCTCTTGCTTTATTCGTCATTCATCGCGGTCTAATTATATCTATAATGCAAGCCGTATTCAGTAGTGTATTCTATTTGAGTTCTGTAGCTTTATACCAAGGATTTTTGATGGTCGGATACGCAACCGTTTATACAATGTTCCCGGTAAGTTCACTTCACCTTTTTTCTTTAACTACCTGCATTAAAACTGGAAGCGTATTTCTCAAAAATTCATACAGTATAACTTGTACTAATGATATTTTTATTTTGTAGGTTTTCAGTTTAGTTTTGGATCAAGATGTAGATGCTGAGACAGCTTTAACGTATCCAGAACTGTATAAAGAACTGGCGAAAGGTAGAAGTTTATCGTTTAAGACGTTCTTTATATGGGTGCTGATTTCCATTTATCAAGGTGGGTCTATAATGTGAAGAAACTAGTTTTCATATAAAAATGTTATCGCTCATCGTCTTTAACATTAACTCATTTGGCAAGTAAACTTTACTATCGTACTTTAGTTGTCTAAATTTAAATCTCTAAGCACAAAAGATCTGTTACATCTAAAATTTGAGCAATTTTTAAGAATTGTTGTGACTGCTGCTAGTGTTGGTATATCTGATCAACCTTTAACTAGTTAACAAAATACTATTCCGCCACTACCACACCAGACAGTAGGCCGACCGGCGTCAGAGCAGCACTTTATTAGCCAACGTCATGGTTATAGTGTTTTAAGATGTACGCGGCATAATCTACGTTGATTACCTTAAAAAAAAACAAAAAGATCAATGGCAACTTATTGGGTCATTTCAACAATGATATGAAAGAAAAGCGCGCGCATTTGGCGAAGAATTCTGTTATCAAAACAATGCACCCGTGCACACTTGTGTCGTCGACATGGCAAAATTGCCATGTTAGGATGCCCACACCTACTATAACCTTCAGCAATTATTTGCTATTTCCGAATATGAAAAAAATAACTCGATGGGAATAGATTTGGCTCAAACCATGAAGGGACTGCAGAAAGAAACGCCTATTTTGCGGCGTTGGAGAAATCATTAGGTGGAGTACAAATGTTGGAAAAGCGCTGGACTAAGTGTATCGACCTCAAAAGAGAGTCTAATGTTTTTGAATACAGTATTTAATACACATAAATAAGAAAAATCCAATTTGGCCCCTCGATCCTGTCTAACTGTGCTAAATGTGGTACCACAAATTATGTCTACAGAATGTTTGGAGTTTTTACGAACACTATACATTGAATTATAAGAATTAAGATAATAATAAATTGCTCGCCTTTTGGCAATCTATAGATACATTCAATGTAAAGCCAGCATGAAACGCAAATTACGGAATTAACTCCAAACCAAGAAAAGCAGTATATTTCACCAGTATTCACACCAGTATATTTCCTCCCCCATATTTAACGGTCTTGACAGCATAGTGTGGTACACATTCTTGCTCTTTACGTCGTCCTATGCTGTGGTACAGGCTATTTTACAATTAGCCAAACGTTTTTTTGGAGTCATTACTCCACATATTATCTTGTAAACAACAGCCTTTGTTGTACATTTCGCTTGCTTAAGAAGGGAACTTTTCTTGGTGTTTTCTATAAATCGTCTTCCCGTAACAAAAATATTGACAGTCAATTTTAACTCTTTTTTAAAATCTTAGCACGAAGGTAGTCTGAAAAGTTTCAAGCCTCATCATGAAGATTACGTTACTCGTCAAAATATACCAAAAAATATAATTGAAAGAAACTTCTGAAAATTTCAGCCGTATTGAACTCTCACTATCACCGATAATATCGGAAAAGTTCACCAAACGGTACCAGATGTCGACTAAAGTTAGAGAAATAGCTGAAGCAGTAGGCTCTTCGAAAGAACGTGTTTATCATATATTGAATAAAGATTTTGACATAAAACAGCTAACTGTGTGTTAGGTGCCGCGCTAGCTCAATAAGGACCAAAAGCGCATTTGAATGAATATTTCCAAAGTTCTGTTGAGCTCTGTTAAGCGAAATAAGTCAGAGTTTTGGCATCGATTGATAATTATATATAAAACTTGGGTACACTAGTACACTTCTGAAGCCAAGGCACTGTCGAAGGAGGGAACTGCGAAGGATGAATCGCCTCTGAAAAAGGCAAAGACTGTTCCATTACGCGGAAAGGTGATGGTGACTGTTCCTTGAGATATTCATGCGGCTATGTTAATCGACTTAAAAAAGGAAAAACAATTGTGGGAAAACGACCGCATTTGACTAAAAAAGGGTTGTCATGACAAGAATTCGTGAATTTGAGTTCGAATTAATAGATCACCTTCCCTATTCACCATACTTGGCCTCCATCGGCTTTTTTTTCTTAGTTTTGCTGGGAGGCTGGACTTTCATTGAATGAGGAGAACACATCACATTCGTAAACGGCGATATTCCAGAATAAGATGTCAACTATTATTTGGAAGGATTAAAGAGATGAAAGAATACCAAAAAGTATATAGTCTTACAAGGGGACTATGTTGAGAAATAAAGCTGAATTTGACGAAAAAGTACTTGTTTCTTTGTTACGCTGGAAACTTTAGACTTCAGGACCAATCATATACTTTGAAATCAGTCAGAAAGCAGTATCGAATATTTTTTTTTTGCCAATCAAATCGGGCCTAATTTGTGATTTCTGTTCGAATAAGACTTATATTTAAAAAATGAATGATCATTTTTTGCATCGTTAAACATCCTTGTTATAAATCCTAATAAAATCTTTTTGTTCTTAGGCGGTGTTATAATGTATGGAGCTTTATTACTTTTTGAAGACGAGTTTATACACATCGTGGCAATCAGCTTTAGTTCGTTAATACTAACAGAACTAATCATGGTGGCCTTAAACATTAGAACTTGGCACCGACTTATGATATTAGCCGAAGTATTCTCCTTTGCACTGTATGTATTATCCTTGGTGGTCCTGCATGACTACTTCGGTAAGTATAACTCATGTCTCACTGGAGAGATAAATACTGCCGTTGCGATTTAGAATAATACTTTTATTTTCTACTTCCAGATTCCGAATTTATTAGAACTAACGACTTTTTATGGAAAGTCTTAGTAATAACTCTTATCTCCTGTCTGCCTCTTTACGTACTAAAAATATTAAGAAAGAAGTTCTCACCGCCAAGTTATAGTAAGCTATCGTGAATGGAAATAATGAGTAAGAATTGTTTGAAAGTCACACAAAAATATTCTCACACTTATTTATTACTAATTACGTGATATACATACATAGGAATATAATAACTTATAACATAGATCGTGATGATTACGTTGCATTTATTTACACTGTTTTGATGATCAATCGAAACATTTTTGATTTCCGCTTACGTAAATGAGCAGCGGATGTGAAAAACCTTTTATAAGATTATTATTAAAAAAGTTACAAAGAGAAACTAAAGCAAAACACGATAAGATTGTGTAAATTACGTAGTAAATTTTTAGGTTGGTGTTTTACTGATTTTATAAGATTTTAATAAATTCTGTATGTTTTATTTAGCTTTTTTTAAGGGAAACGTTTACAGCAAAATCATAGTGTAACCCTTAAAGGTAAGCCTCCCATGTTTTTATAATGAATTTGTGTCAATTAAAATATTATTTTTATACATTATGTGCTGTATCTGTGAAAATGATGCGTAATAAATGGCATTAAAGTAAAAGAATATGGAAACCACGCTAATATGAAACCCAAAATTGTAGATTTGAGCCCTATTCCTTTTGATGTTATGCAAATTGATAACTCAAAAGTTTTCCAAACCCTGAATAAGAAAAAATATTACTACACAGGGTGACCCATCTCCGCCAATAACTCCGGAACGCATAGTTTAAGGCAATAGTACTTTGTTATATTTTGTCTGAGAATTTAAGAATATTTCCAAAAATGCAGTAGTATACAGCGTGCTCCACTTAAAAAATATATAACTTTGTATGTATACGTTTAGTATTACTACTATATTTATTTAGTATTACTACTATACTAAGCGTGCCAGAAAAGCCGTTTTCAAGAATCTCAACCTGCAAAGGCATTTAGAGTTCGCGGAGATGATTTATTCTGTATGTAACTGTTATTCTTTTTCTTAATAAACTGATTTTATTTATTTATTTTGTTGATAACAGTATTACGTCTTCTTTTATTGTTTTTTGAAAATATCTAAATTTAATTTTTCAAGAAGCATAATTACTATCGGCCTTTCAAAAGTCATTTCAGATATGTTTTAAGTAACGAAAGAATGTAGCAGCCAAAGTTACTCGCTGGCAAGGATTACCGCCCCTTCTACTCCCCCATCGTTTTAAATAGTAATCTTAATAAGAATGAAAAAAATGCTTGTTTTTATCAAATTCTCATTTTATTGAATATTATTTGAATTACGAGAAATAAACAATATAAAATGCATATTTAGGATACCTGACCGCCTACAATTTATAGCTTTCAATAATATTATGGCCTTGATTCTACTAGCACCATCTCGTCTGCATCTTGATAAATAAATGCAATAAAAATGATCTTTTTGTTCAATATTAATTAGTTCGGCTATTTCATATTAACTGTAAATGTTAACAAGACTTCCAATTTCGTCGGCGTGAACAAAAATTAATAAATAGTACAAGCTTTTTGAAGTTACAAATTATATAGACGATAGTGACAGAAAAGCCAACAAAAAATATATGCAATCAGCTTCAATATCTCTATAATATACCTATATTTATATAGAAATCTATACAAGAGGTTATATTGAAATTATTTTGAAAAATAATCAATAAAATCACATCAACGATAATTCAGATAACGAGTTGTAAAATTTGCGTTGTTAATAACAAATAAGCACTGTCATATCAATAACAACATATATTTTGTGGTCGTATTTCTAATAAAACATAAAACAAAATATTCCGCGCTTAAACTGAAAAAATAAAAGAGGTAGTCTTGAGTAAGACTCTTTATTTATTCATAACAGGTGATACAATGAATGTGAATATTTTTAGTATCATAAGTAATACCTGTGTTGTTAATTATTTATTAGAAAATAATATGTATACAATTTCCTAAAAATATATATAGTTATATATGTTTCTTGTTTTATTACCTGACTATTTCTACTAATTTGTTGTTGCCTTTTCAAAATGTCTACGTTATTCAGGTATAAACCAACCATGAAGACACTTAGCTATAGCTCCAGGTGTTTTGAACTCGGCTCTTCCAATTTCCTTCATTGTCTTGGCATCTATAATTAATAAACCAACCTTATTTGTTTCATCATTTCCCCACAGGAGCGCAGATAACAATATTCCATCATCTTCATCCTAACAACAAAAAAAAGCTATAGTTCATTCATCTTAGGCAAGATACGCTTATATTTCACAACGGAAAAGGCTGTCTATGCATACGAAATTTATGTTCAATAAAATGAAATATTGATCGCTGCGTTTTTGTAATGTCGGTTGTTAATGGAAGAATTTATTATTACCCCTAATATTGGATCGTAATCGATCGTTACTAAGTGATGTTTCTGAATTATCAACATAAAATATATATATATATTTAAGTGAATGTTTTGGAAACGAATTAAAATGTCTCATAGAAGTCAATCTTATTCAAAAGTATGTTTGATTAGGTGATTTGTAATAAAATATAGGATATATCTGAAATATAATTGTTCCCATTTTTTTGGTTCGATAAACAGCAATAAACGTAATCCTATGTTTGGAAATGTTTTTTGTTAAACATGTTATTAAAATATTTGTCATTAGTATTTAGAGTTGCTTTCAAAGAAATTGACGAAGCTTATTATAAGTCATCTTACTTTCAAATTACCCGCCATTATTTAATCAATTTTTGCAGTGTTGTACAGGCGCCGATTACAGCGTTATCTACTGTATTCTTAAAGTGAATGTACTATACAACCAATTGCAATCGACTGGCCAAAAAATTATACTTTTGTACAGACGTTAGAGATATCAATAAAAACCAAGAACCTACGTGTTCATTGCGTCTAAACCTACATTATGCAGGTAGAAGCTTATACTTGCTTGCTCCATTTACAAGTTGCGATGTCGAACGGTTTTTTTCGTATGTAATTTATTAACGTTTAAGTGAATCAATTTAAACTAATCGTTAGTTGCTATTTTTTAATAAATAAATGAAAACGTAATTGATCTGGCACTTTTTTACCGCACATGTATTATTTCGAAGAAGAAACCGTATTTGTTGTATCAAATCCATATCCTAACATGTGATAGAATTCACGGGCCAATGTACATTTTTTACAGGAGCTTAAGCCTAACAACTATCGAATGATTTTTAATTCGGTTTACAAATTTCGAAAACGAAAAACTGATTATGAGACGGACATGATCGAATATTGCGATGCAACTTTTAAAAATCGTTGATCTGATTTCTTTACAAGAATAGTCTAAGGAATTTCCAGCCTAATACAGAAAGAAATATTTATTGTGGCGGGTAGTCTTTCAATTTGAACACCAATTCGTGAATTTTTGCCATGGCCACGTTGATTTGGTGGGCCATTTTTCAATTTTTGCCTTCAGCTGTTACTGTTTTTCATTCCAAGAGAATCGATTAACAACCACATGCCTTCTTCAAAAAAAAAAGTGGATGTTTTAAAGCCTATTCAGCCTCGTAGTCCACTCTTTGGATTGTCCTTTGGCTTCAGTATATACTGATGTATCCAAGTTTCATCGACAGGCAAATACCCCACTGTGAGACGCCAGAACTTCGACCTATTTCGCTTAAACTACTTCAACATGGTTTTAAAAGTGTTAATTCAAATGTGATTTTGATCCTGAGTGAGCAAGCGCTGCACACAACCTATGGTTAGCTTTTTCATCTCTTCAATCAATTTGTGTCGGCGTATAGCGTTTCAAATGCAGCAATCTAATTACAGTTCGATATTGGATTTATTTCAATTTTACAGAAACATTAACATCGTCTAACACAAATGACTGTTAAACAACTGAGCATCGATATGGCTAACGCCATCTTCAAGTTGAAGCTAGAAACTATCCAGACTACTCTCGTATTACAACGTCTAATCTGCCATACGAGTTCGCGCCTAAAGCGCAACTCTGCCACCTTCAAAAGATACAAACATTTGACTTGGCGACTTCTTAGCAAGTAATATTTAATTTTCGAAACTACGATAAAGATACAGAATTGAATAAGCATTTACGACGTGAAGAATATGGAGAGAATACGTAACTTTAACTAAGGCAACGCCAGAGACAATGAGAGGGAGACTCGAGGCTGTATAAGCCACTGACGAAACGGAGAAAGGGACCAGAATGGCAGAAGTTGATTAAACGGACAATGGCCGAACGACACTACATGGCGCTTTTTTTTTAATATAATAGCATATACGAATATTGTATGTGTGAGAACGACAACAGTGTATACTTTATACCTGTACTCTGTATTTTCAAACCCAACCCTATTCTACAGCTATTTAGTTTATCTGGATCAAAAAAAAATGAAAGCAACTACACTTGGTATAAAGTGTGAGAAATCGAGATCTACATAGTAGATCGAAGAAATTTACTGCATTCATTTTTTTCCTTATATTTAATAATTTTTGCAGATGGCAGTATCCACTAGCAATTAATTTGAAGCAAGTCAATTACTCAATTACCTGACTGTTTGGATTTGCCACAAAGACTGGTTCACTTGGGTAACAGTTTTCTTCACACCATGTTTTTGTCTGTTTATTAACAACATCCACTTTGATTAGCTGAAAAAGATGTGAAAAAGAAGTGGTTATATTTTAGGAAATTATAATTCATCATAATAGTGAAGCTAACGTAATAATTCGAAACGAGTTTGTTAAGGAAGAACTTTGAGTTTTTTTTTGTAAAGCTATTTTTCTTAAGTAATGCTGAATGTTGATTATCGAAGCCCGCCTAGCATTGCGCTAGCTTAGATTTGTCGTGAATTCGAAAACATCATCTTAAGGCTCTTTCTTGCAGTTTATTTAATAATTTAAATCCGAACAAGAATTAAGCGATTAATAAATTAAAACTAATGCACCACGTATATACACATGGATTCCTTCAAATGACATCAGATGATAAAAATTGTATTTTATCCGTCTCGTTATCCGTCCATATAGTAGTTGTTATCTGTTCTGCAAAATAAACGTTTGCGAATGATAAAAGCGTTTGTCCTCAGAGATCAGCTTTGAGCCTATAGAAGACATAAAAACGTTGCGGGGACCAGCTTTGATGAATAGGGCGGAATATCTATCAACTCACTAAAATGCGTTGTCTTAGTGACTTTCTTTTTCTTTATGCCACCGTTTTTTGCAATTTCCGCCTTCAGCTTGTCAATTCTTACTTAAAATTTTACTTTTAGCAAGAAACATCTTCTAAACGTGTCTATCTTCTATAAACAGCTAGTGTTAGTCTTGGATTGTTGATTTGCTCGTCTATTATCGATAGCATTAATTCATTTTTTAAACAATTTTTACTTGAAAATATTTACCACGTTCCCTACTTGAACTTGACGATTCATGAAATAACTATTAATTTGGAAAAATATTTTATGCCAAATAAAATTATTTGCTATGTGTATAGCGTGTTATAGGACGAATATAGGGTGAAGATGAGTTATGTTCTCATTTGGTCGAGATATGTTTACTCATTAAAATCATCCGAAGAGAGAAATAGAACAAAAAAGAAGGGATTCGGCTACATAAATCGTTGCAATATCATGTTGGTAATATCGTAGTTACTTGAACGCACCTCATTGCTTGTGGCCGAATAACACTAATGAAGCGCTGATTATACCGATTATAATAACGTTTTCTTTATAATATTACAATATCTATTATTACTGTTTTATTTGATTTTGTAACAAGAATATTCTTTTAAAATAACATGCAATCAAGATGATGTACTCTGCAATTTATATAATTGAAAGTTACTTACTGTACCAGGATTGTCGGCATCGACATCCGCGCTAATTGCGTAAAAGAATTGATAACATTTTCCTAAAAAACGCAGTATAAAATCAAACAAATTCTGATGATCGTATTACCCAAATTCCTTTCATAATTAATTCTGGGGGTTTCACAACCTAAATTGCACAGTCGCTCAGGAACAACGAACACCGTTCCATCACTCTTCAGATAAGCTTTGCCATTACTATTCCCAAGCGAAATCAAATTCTCGCCAATTTTTGCGTGCTTTGTCTTAAGTGGTAACACAAATCTTAATGGTCTACCCCTAAACATTTTGGCGTAGTCTGGATTCTTATGTAGATTCTGAAACAATGTAATCGCCTCTTAAATAAACGGGATTGAAAAGTTATTTCCTTTACCTTCAAAGCATCCACATACATACATTCGAGCATGGTGGGATCTCTGTAGCAACATATGTCTATAACGACGTAGTCATCAATTTCATATTGATTTATTATGTGGAGATAAAAAAATGAATCGGTTAAGAAGTAATGCAAAGGTTTGCCAGTTTTTCGGCATAAAATATTAATTTTCGCCTGAAAAAGACCACTAACGTATTTAAATATACAGCATGGATTTTTTTTTTACGTTTTCGTTGTGGAACCAGGTGAAAGCTCCAATGAGAGGATCGTTGTAATACTTGCATTTGGCTAAACTTGCAATAGATATGCTCAACGGTTGTTCGACAATAATAAAGTAGTTTTCAGTAATACCTAAAATTTATACATTTAAATTCAATAATAAATAACGCTTCAACTAAGATTACCAAAGGTATGCATGTAAGAGGGATGAAAGCGCCATCGAGCAGGAATGCCTGCAACGAAATGCGCCTTTTTGAAAAATGAAGTTTCCTCGGTATCTGAAATGATTCCAATTTTTTTTACGATATTAATTTAATTAGTTATCATACCATCGTCAGATTTACTATTTGGGAAACGGATGATATGGTGACTTGGGCCTGTCAATCCTACCGACATGGCCAAATTGTAAACGGTGCCATCGTTCGTAATGTGCGGATGTGACGTATGATTAACTATAGCGACGTAATCGTTAACATAGATTTTTCCTTCGGTAGCTAAAGTGCCCTTGTTGACTTTGTGTATGACAGGAGTTTCTGGAAAGGCGTACAGTTCATCGCCGAAAGGATATACTGTTATCATCGCGTTGTCCGACATATTTTCTTTAGTAGTAAATATAGAAGCTATCCTAAAATAATGAAAACTGTAGGAGAAAAAACATTTTTCAACAAAATTTTTCGAATCTACATTTTCAAAAATTTAGAGCTCATCTCTAAACGTTCCAAGGTACCTAATAATCGAGCTAACTTGGCTTACGTTTGGAAACCCCGTTTGTGCATGTAAAATACATCAGAAACTTCGAGAAGAGATGGGATGCGCAATGAACATAAGCTCGTCAAACCACGTTAAACTATCTTTAAGCTGCTTATTTATGATTTTTTTCTGTTAACGTAAAACTGAAGAGTAGGAATATAAAAATACAAAACTCTCTATCGTGGAAAATTAAAAAGATAGATAAAGATATAATAATAGAAAAGGTTTACTTGAACGGTTGGATATTCAAGAGATGAGAATAGGTTTAAAATAACAATTAAAATATAAAATTTTCGAGTGCTTGTTGCATCTAATACCGAATATTTTTACCACGGGTCCTTCTGACACTTTGCATAAGTCTTGGCATTGAGTTGACTAAATTTTGCTCTTGCTCCCATTCTACCTGAAGTGTCGCAGCAAGTTCACCCAAGTTATTTGGACGGAGTACACGTGAAGACTGTAAAGCTAGCCAGTTCATACGCACAATTCCGATCTCACCTAATTATTCTTTGACGATCAGAGCACGGTGTGGTCGCGCGTTATCGTCCATAAAAATTAAACTAGGCTCTATAAATGAAGCAAGAAGAACCACGTGCTCTTCTGAATTCCGCTCATGTATCTTGCAGCCGTCATAAAACCTCCATCAACCGCCACCAATTCAGTACGGAAGCTGATTCTTTCCACAATATTGAATTGAGGTGTGGCTGTCGTTCTCCAGATTCTTTCCCGACCATCTAGTGATCTTAGACAAAATCGGGATTTATCCATAGGCGCGATTTATGTTTTCATGATCTCTTGTGCAAAAGCCAGGCGAAGTCTACGATGTGCGATAGGTAGCTGTGGACATTGGGCTGGTTTTCTAGACATTAAATTAGCTTCGGCTAGTTGTCGACGAACTGTCCTACTTACGTACATAATTCTTACTTCGCACAGTCGATTGTCTCGATCAGATATTGTTCTACGGACTGATCCTATCTCCTAGTATAGTTGCTGATTTCATTAAAATGCAAAAAGGCCCTTTGGACTGCTGAACGAGTAACGCTTAGTACTTGAGCAGCATAGCATTGGTTACGGTCATCTTGAACTAAAGCTACTGTCCTGGTTGGGTCCGTTGGAGTTAAAAACATATTTTAGAATGAACATTGGAGAAGTTTGGCACTTGAAATTCTTCTTTATTGTCAACATATCTAGCTCCAAAAGTAAACACAAAGCACACTGAATATCCTTTGTTTATCGACTACAAATTTAATAAATACATCATTCTTCGGTTGTTGGCAAAATACAAAACAAAAAGTCGGCAGATTGATATCTTTTAACACAAAAATTCTATTTTTGAAAGTTTGGAAAACACAAATTCAGTTTTATTCCTCAACATGGCCTCTTTATACACTTTTATACACTTACACTTCCATCTTTCTAACCCTGCACAATAGGCGTTTACGAATCGAAAAAGAAGTCCATTTTTCGATGAAAAATCCCTGCCCTCCGAGCGAGACTGAGCTTAGGAACCAGAAGAAAAGTCGTTGGAGACGTATCAGAGGGTCGCACACGACAATTCGACTTCCTCGTGTATTTTCGTTGCATAGTGCAATGTACACAATATGCAAGCAAAGTACACGAAGAAGTTGAATCGTCGTGCGCGGCCCTCCGTCATTACGTCATGACCAACCGCCACTGCTAGGGACTATACCAGACGAATATGATGGGCGGCATATTAATTGGAACCTCAATTCGTGAATTTTTGCATAGCCACTGAAATCTGAGGCAGTGCGTTGTTTTGGTGTAACAAAACTTTCTTTTCCTTCAAATGTGGCCGTTTTTCCACAATTTCTGCCTTCAGCTTGTCAAGTAATAACGCGCAATATACCTCCGTTAGTTTTTCTTTTTTCGCCCTTTTCGGAACCGATTCATCCTTCACAGTCCATTGTTTCGACTGTGTCTTGTTTTCAGGAATGTGTTTTCAAGTATCATCTACAGTTGATAAAATTTATGCCAAATCTCCTCAAATTATTTAGCTTAAACTGTTTCAACAAGGCTTTTGTTTGTATGTTCTACTATCTCTCTAATCTTAATTCGACGGTCGTCTAGCACCATCTGGTGAACTTTTCCGAGATTATCAGTAGTGGTTGCAGTTTTTGGCCGTACTGAACGTTCACAGTCAACCATGTACACAGTATGACCACGATTGGAATCAGTTGCCCAAAATTTCATTGTGGCAAATTATGCTGTAGCGTAGCGTCCATCTCGGCCTCTGCTGAAAGACAAGGCTTAAAACTCTTGTCGTGTAGTTTATTAATTGTGGTAAAAATAATGAACCACCTATATAGTCTCAAATAATAAATAATAAAAGAAATGAACAGCGCAAAAATAGCAATTTCTGCGGGGCCACTATTTCCGCGCAAACTCTCACCTCTTAGCAAATTATGTACCACAATTTGTTATCATTGCAAAAACTTCAAAATGTATTCAGCGATTTCACCTACCTACTAAATATAGTCTGACATGGGTCAGGAACTGCCTTCGTACCGAATTCTGTGAAAATTATCCTTTTGGCCGCCATATTTCTTTTGTAGACATCCGATTGCAAAAATCGACATTGATAAGTCACTTTACCTTCATATATGTGAAATCTGAATTCAATAAAATAGTCACAAAAATTAAAAGTTTCAATAACACTATTTACCTATGCAATAAAGCCGCGCTATCAAATAAGTGTTCATAGGTATAATTACCGACTTTGAAAGATCCTGGGCCATTGCGGATTAAAGTTCCATTTAACCAATCTGGGATCTTTCCTAGGATTTAAAAAAAAAGAGCTCCTGTAATATCACCGCTTCTAATATAATCGTGACTTACCCGTAATTTTCCCTTCTAAAGGCTCAATTACTTCTTTATCGCAAGATCTCAACCACAAAAGATTATCGCAGTTTGGGAACAGGACTTTGTCGTGCTCTTGGCTGTTTGTATTCTGAAGTACAAAAATTCCTAAACATTATCTGACAAAAAATATTCGAGAATAAGCTCACGCCATGTTTCCGTGTTAAGTACTTTCTTTGAGGCAAAGGAGTCCAATCAAAAACAGAGCCTTTTTCACGATTTGCAGACATTTTCGGGTTCTCAAGTACACTAACTCGGCGGCAAGCTACTTACTGAATTAATGCGCCTTATTGATTTCCTATTTTATCTTTACATAATAAAATTAACCTTCGTTGTGTAATTAATGGAGCGCAACAAGTCAATTGTCTAGTAGCAGTGTTACTGTACTGGGTTAACCGAAATCAACGTGCACGTTATTTAGAACAAAAAGCAATAAGAGAATTTATGAAAACGCAAACATAATATAGGAAACAACTTACCGAATATGCTTAGATGGCCGAAAAGAAATGCCTTCAACAGCTGTATCATTTCACATAATTCTCAATCTTCTCGCGTATTGACGGCAAATATCTACGTAGCGTCTGCGGACTAGGTAGTTCCCAGGTTGGATTGTATTTCTTCCAAAACCTTCTTTGTCTGATTTTTACAAACGATATATTGCACGCGCTTAACATCATCGTTAAATCACCTAGAAATTCTTTTTACGATCTCCTTCCGGGTTTTTTAAATTTGTGTGTTGCTCTATTTACACTACCGTTCATATATTTGGGGACGACTAAGAAAAACTCCGAAAAATAAGCAAAATTGAAATATTGACAATTGATTGTGTTTTATATGAAAGAGTATACATTTCTATATGCATGAACATAATTTACAAGAGTATTCTCTTCTATCTCATCAAATTTATAACGCATTTATATTCTACCGCAGCCTCAGGCAAAATTTCTCTTAATCCCTTTTATGGGGTTATAAACGTAAACTTGAAAATATTGTCGAATATTTCCACAAAGGAATATGGTGAGATTCATAGAACACATAGTACAACAAACAAAACAGATATCGTCTTGTATTTAAAATAAAATCGATCTTGATAGTAGTTTAGTTTAAATTTAACTATCGTAATAAACGGGGGGTGTTGAAATGGCAAAACGAAAAGAAATTTCCATCGAAACGCGTTCTGCTATTATTACTTTACGTAATGAAGGATACTCAATGGCAGTTATTGCGAAAAAATTTAAAATATCGAAAAATGGTGTATTTACAACATTAAAACGGGTGGCGGAAACGGGTTCTTTGGCTGATAAGAAACGTTCTGAACGTAAAAAGAAGACAACAGCTGCTGAAGATCAGTTCATGGTTCTTGTTTCAAAAAAAAACAGATTCCTAACGGCTCCGGAAATAACGCAGCAAGTCAATGTTTCACGAAGAAATCCTATTTCGCATTCGACCGTGAAACGAAGATTAATTGTGGCAGGCTTAAAGGGACGAGTAGCTGCCAGAAAACCGCTTTTGAAAGTTCAAAATAAAAGAAAAAGATTGCAGTGGGCACAAGAACACAGACACTGGACATTCGAACAGTGGTGCAACGTGCTGTGGACAGATGAGACCAAATTTGAAACATTTGGCTCCAAACGGAGGACGTTTGTTAGGCGACAGGTTGGCGAAAGAGTTAGTGAACAGTGTATTTTACCTACAGTGAAGCACGATGGAGGTAACGTAATGGTTTGGGGCTGTTTTGCGGGAACAGCTGTAGGCGATTTAGTAAGAATACAGGGAATACTTCGTAAAGAGGGCTATCTCAAAATATTACAAGAGAATGCTGTACCAAGTGGGGAACGATTACGAGGTCGAAACTTTACGTTTCAAGAGGATAACGACCCTAAGCATTCTTCTCGTATACGCAGAAACTATCTAGCATCTCTGGAAGAAGAAGATCGTTTAAAAAGAATGATTTGGCCACCTCAGTCTCCTGACCTGTCGCCTATCGAATTAATATGGGATGAACTGGACAGAAGGATTCGCCAAAAAGGAGTGACTAGTTCACAAGATTTATGGAGAAAGCTCCAGCAAGCATGGACCGAGATCCCAGCAACATTCTTGAAATGTTTAATTCTAAGAATGCCACGAATATGTACCGCAGTAATTAAGTCAAAGGGTGGACATATAGACGAAAAATCCGTATGGACCTAATTATAATTAGTACAACATTTCTTTTTGGAATATTTTTAGTTTTGTATAGTATACTCAATGTACAGAAGTAAATTAAATTACAGATGACTTTTTGTTTTTATCCGAGTTAAAAAAAACTGTATTTTTTAATCGTCCCCAAATATATGAACGGTAGTGTACGTGGTTCCTACACATAATAAACTTTTATTGCAAACTAAACGCCTGATTTCTTTGTCATTATATATTACGTCTGGAAATTGCCATAAATACATGTTTTCCCTGTTAGCCAACAGACAAGTTGATGCATCTTCAACATTTTTAATGCTTTCCGTTCAATTCCGACACTTAACAACTTCGCACTGCCATATGTATTACACATAGCACACAGCACAGAAGCCCAGGAAGTGCCGACATGTAACCAAGCAGCTCTGTATACCCCCCACCCTCTCGCGGTTAAACACCACTGGAAGGCAAGCGAGAATATTGCGCTCTAGTTATATGACAGCATAAAATATAAAAAGTTAAGAGTTACGTTTTTAATCACAACGGCAACAATTGCAGAAGCTATAAATTTCAGAAATCACGTTTTATGTTTTGTGATGTATCAATCATCTTCAACCTATTGTTCCTCTATCATTAGCTCATCTCTAAAACATGAACTCCCAGTATTATATATTCTTTACTATTGCTTTATTTCAGAACGAACACTGACAAAAATCTTTCCATCATCAGAATAGATATCGGCAGGCTTCCCTCTACGTATGCTATAAATCTCTTTAAAGCGGCAATAATGTTGCGATAGTTAACGCTGAAGCTAATTCTAAGTGTACTGCCTTACTGACAAAATATACAAAAAGTCCTGCCTCAGAATTGGAAGAGCTTCGACCAGGCTTGTTTTTTAATAAAAAAAGACCCAGCGCAATCTATTCTACAAATTTGAAAAGGTCATTGAACAATAATGCCCAATGTCGGAAATTTCCCATGGGTGGGTTCACTGATTTTGAAGTGATTTTGAAACAGTGCAGTGAAACAGATTTGTAAAAGGTAGGCTTTGCAAAGTTACGCCCAGAAATTGGCCAATATACTTCGCGAATTGATGCCAAGTGTTGTGGCCCTGTATGTATGAGGCGTAAGTGGATTAAATGGATGATTAGAATGAGAAAGTATCGGAAGTTTTGCCCCATACTACCAAATTAATGACATTCATACCACGAGAAACGATATCTGTAGGGTTATCCTGGTCTTGTATATAATTCCAGCTTTACCTTTGCATCAATGCTTGTACTTCGTTTGCACGAATTCCAACGAATATTTTTAATGCACTGGGTTTTACGTTGATCCAAGCTAAAACTATTGTAGAATCACACAAAATATCTGTTGTCGAATTTTAAATTTATTGATTGTCTAACTTTTTTTGATAATTGTGCGAGCAATAATGTGCCACGCCACTTTAATCTTGGAATTGTTAATTTCCTTAGAGATGCGGCCTATTACCTTTTCCAACGCCTGGAAAGTTCTTCAGCCAATAGCCTAGTTTATCTTCGCTGTAGTGCCCTGATAATCTTGAAGTTTTCTTAATATTATGTTCTCCTAGTGTTAATACGTTTGACGGGTAATCAGGGTGACCCGTCAAACGGAGCGTTGTTTAACGATTTCCTTAATTTAAATCCCTAACTCAACAACATTCTGTAGATTTCGATACAAGCATTCATTGTCTCAAAGATGGAATCAAACCCTGTCAAAAGATCGTCAGCATAAAAATTGTGCGTTATTCGTTCATATGGAAACTGGTAGTCTTTTTAATGCCGCTTCCTTTAAACATCAAACTGCCAAGAAAGGCGCTGATGCCGTTCTAGAAATAATAGTATTTATTCAATTAATTTTCGCTTCTGGCATGGTTCACATGCTGAGTTACCGTGATCAACAGCATCCCGCTCAGTTAGTTTCACCCTCTGGCGTGGTTTACACGTTGAGTTATCGTGCTAACTGCTGCCTACCAACTTTCCCTCTCCTAAAGAAGCCCCATGCGATTGTGGGCGAAACGTCAGGTTTTTATTTTAACAAAAACGACATGACACGGTTCAAACCCGGAACCAGTATTTATTTCGTTTGTTCCAATATATTGGGACGGATTTGACCTCCACACAATTCTTTGTAGTGACCATTGTTGCGAATTCATTAGAATTTGCCTGTACATTTTTGATATGTCTCTAGAAACCAAGTAAAATAGCTGAAAGGTTGCTGCAGACGCATCAAAAACGACTCCTCCCTTAATTGTTCAGCTCTCCTTTTGTACACCATGATGTGGCATGTAACACAACAATTCATATTCTCACATAAATTCTTTATATTCTGTACTAAGTTGTGGGGTTTACTCTAATTTTTGCTCCAATTTAAGAAAACGGTTGAGAGCTAGTTCTATCGATTCTCCTAACTGATTTGTTTTTTTTTTTCGTTTCTCATAATTGTTCTGTTGATTGTTTACCAGGCTGTATAATGCCATCCAGCTCGAAGGACCATTCTATAAATTGTAGAAAAACACATTGCACAATTGTATTGCATTGTTGTAGGTTTTATTACTTATTTAAAATTTTTGTACACTCTGTTTTGTTTGTATCGTACTTTAAGCCGTATATTCAAACACTTGTATACAACGTATATATGCCTTAACATGCATGCTTTAAATTCATCCTACTTTCTATTTTATAGGTATTTGGGCTATTCCTAATGGTTGCTGTGGCAACGTCATTGCCTTATGCTGATCACCACACTGGAGGCCACGGCGGTGGTCAAGGCCATGGTGGTTACGGCGGAGGTCAAGGTTATGGTAGTTACGGCGGAGGTCAAGGTCATGGTGGTGGATTTGGACTTGGGCAAGGGCATGGACACGGAGGTCATGACACCTTTGGCGCTGGTCCAAGAGGTAGCTTTGGACCTGGACAAGGCCATGGGGAGGGCCAGTGGGGCTACAAAACCCATGGCTATTAATCTGTTACTATTAAAGGCGTCTACGTATTTTATTTAATAATAAAGTGATTCGCTTCTTTAGAAAATATAGCTTTTTAGATATATTTAATATAGCTTCATCCACATTTTTTAAATAAAAATATACTAAAGTACTATCTAAACTTATTCCACGGATAACAATGACATACCCAACCTATGAAGGCAGGTAATTTAATAGTCATCTTCATTAATTGCTTTCAACAGTCTATGCATAGCTTTTTTTGCAAGAATATATTTAAAGTGACACAGTATATGGAGCAGTAATAAATCAAATAAATAATATACAATTAAGAACAGTTCATCGCGACTTACAAAAATTTGAGAATGACTTCTGGACAAATGGGCCCTTGGGATTCGCGCGCGCTCGCGTGGAATAAAAAATTAACACTTGTAACTACTTTTTTTATGATACCTCCACGCTAGAACACAGTTAGCTACTATCGGAAAAAATGCGGTAATACTAGAAATAAATGAGTATAAATCAATTCTGCCGCCATGATCTTCGGCCATGGACTACGGAAGCATATTAACAAAAATGGTAACCATTTTGAGGGTTACTTAAGCAATTAGATGTTTTGTTTCTGTTTCGCTTAGCTCGATTTTTGTTGTTTTAATATTACATTTTTTTGTCATATCTTCCAGGGTAGTCAATTCTTCTGGAACTGTACGGCCCTCCTGTTTATGTTCTTATGTTAGAATATTAGCCTTCTCTTGTTATTTGCTAGAAATATCTTCGCTCATACCAGTTTGTTCTGTTGGTTAATTGGAAACGCCTCCTGCCTCTGCACAGTCACAGCGGATTGTGGCATTGTCGCTAACGCTTCTCTTGCAGCAGTCACTTCCTTATTCTATCGAGCAATTACTCTGCAAGCAGCATCGTGTTGAAAGCATGACTCAATTCTTGTCTAACAGTCTGCAAATGTTGCTGTTGTGTAAAACTGTACAACATAACGGCATTCCGTCCATCTTGTAATAGTCATCTACGACAACCAGAATAAACAAAAATTCCACAAATGTTAATTTTTAATTTCAATTTTTTTAATTTTTTTAATAGTACAACACATATCCCGTATAAAATTTAGTAAGAGTAACGATGAGGTGTAGTACGCGTCGCCTTCTATTTCGTTCTATAAAAGTAAATACCTTAATCTTTCTAACATTCTCAAATATTTAATTTCAACAAGAGCGGGGCAAATGCTAAGATTTCAACATGATCATAAATATCTCGAAAACAGTTAATTTTAGGGATAAAGTGCCTTATCACAAGCGACGTGTTGTGATTGGTTGAGCTGATAAAAAGTGTACCATTATGTTTAAAATAAGAAAGTTCAAAACGCTTTTGGTTCAAACAGAAACGTTTTGTAGCCGAAAATATTTTAAACATTCATAATAACATCATTAGAACCTGTAACTAACGAGTTTCGTAAGACACCCTGATTAGTATATAATTCGTACAGCATATTTCTGTACAAGCAAACGGATGTTTGTGCTGCAAAAATTTGTGTTTCCGGATCATTTTCTACCTAAAAATTAAAGACTTAAATACTTAAATCAGTACAAAAAGTACAACAAACAGGTGTCGTTAGGCAAGTACTAAACCAGTACGCTAGACTGCCGAAAGCACTAAAAGAACTTCACATCAAACTTCAGTATTTTAGTTACTTCATACATTCCAAAATAATACTATGACAAATATTGTCACATTATTATACTATTAATTTAAAGAAGAAGATTTGTATTTCTAATTCTATCTCTAACATTGACAAAAATAATATATTATGTAACCATATTACGAATATCTCAGGTCAAAAGGATTGGTAAATTCCGAAATAAAACATATAAAAAAAAAGAGATAATGCTTACACTGAGAGGCTAATATCAAAATGCATACAAAAACATGATAATTCTACCCAACTTGTGGACTCTTATACCACTGATAAAGACCAAGCGAACATATAAATATGCAACAATAATTTGCGCTACTTAAATCGTGTTGTTAAAATGAAGATACTATATTACATCGTAAGTACAGATTAATATTTGTGTTGCACGGTTAATTGCCTTTACCTCAAATTGAAAGTTAACCGGTCAAATTTTCGCATCGCAGCGTAGGTGTATCTTATGATAGAAAAATAATTAAATTAAATTTCTGCTCCGGTTACTAAAACCCCCTCAAGTAAAGTAAATCGTTTTTATTAGAATATAGACATACAGAAAAAAATAATGTCAGCAACGTCGTATCTTGACTTTGCATTGGAAACTCACGTAATTGAAGGAAACTAGGTAAGTTTTGCTAAAATATTGAAACAATAGAATTTTCTTTAAAAATAGCCATAATTCCCAAAATATGGCCTAATTCCTGAATGAACTATTCGGATATTAATAAACATTAAGTAAATTTATCCAACAATGCAATATACTTTAATGTCATTTCTATAAAAATTTTATATTTTATTGAAATATGCGCCACCTTTGTTTCCTAGAATATTGTTTGATTATAATTGTGCAGGAGCTGGAAAATTCCTCGACAACAATTCATCAATTGAAGATCCCCCGACAACAAACAGTTCGTGAACGGTAAAATTTTCCGGCAATAAAATTTCTCGGCAAACAAATATCACCGAATGGAAAATTACCCGACAATAACAAACTTTATACTTTCTCGACAGCATAACGCTGACGTGCTCTTTTAATTTGTTCTTTATTTCTTTTCACTTATTTTTTAGCAAGTTAGGTTGTGAACTCTGCCACTCAAGTAACCGAAAAGCGTTTTCTCGTCACAATTTCATAGAAGGGTAAGGTTCAGTACAATCAATGTGCTTTTTTACGAGCTCTATCTGAAGTATGCAGACTTTATTAATCTTATGAACTGTCATGTATTGGAATGATTTGCAGAAACTTACGTCTTAAACGCTGAATGTTGTTGAATGGTGAGTTATCTGTTTTTGGCAGTCCTTCTACCACAGTAACTTCGGTAGCAATGCAAATCCAATATCGGTTTTGTACTAGTTCCTTTCTAGACCTTTTGATTGATTTTTTTTAAGGATGAAAAATGGAAGAAGCATTCATAACGCCTTGAAGCTGAAAGCTTTTCAGTAAAAGCTTCTGTCATGCCAGTTTCGAAATCCGTGAAAATTACATTCTGGATACAAATTCTGTTAACTTTTACAGCAAACAAATGTAGATACTTTTTATTTTGTATAATAGACCACATACCAATAGAATTATGAACAATTGACAAAACAAGTAGGTAGGTTGGTGTAATCACTCACGGCAAAAGCAGTGTAAGGAGAGAAAACGCTAAGCTGCGGACGTGTTTCAGCCCACCCGATGTCATCAGCGTTGTTCCGAGTATATTCTCTACCCCAAATCGCTATTTCGTTCTCGGCCTACATAACCCTCTTTTAAAAACGACCCGCCTGCCTTCTAAAAAAGCAATGACAAAAAGCGGGTGCAGTTCGCCAACCGCTTTTACCATTGCTCTAGATGGCACCAAGAGATATACCTGGCTCGCGGTTTTCGTAAGAAGGATACAAGCTGATAGGGAACTAGGTGAGATAAGGAATACGCTCGGAACAACATTGATGACGCCGGGCAGTTGGGTAACTTTTTGTTATTATTTATAGATATTTTTTGAAGTGTGACACTGTTTAAAATGTTCTGTCCGCGTACCAACAGGCGCTTCGTGCTAGAAGTGAAATATTTTTCCTATAAACCCTTCCTTCATGTTGGACACTTTTGGTAAACATGTTGCAGTCGTCTGGCTAAGTTCAATAGATGCGATAAAGCTGACATGATATGTTGCGTCTTCGGTACTTACTTACTGCCTTTTCACGTGCCTTATTATAAAATGTTGTTTTTTCTACTTCTCTAGCATATGCATTATAATTGTGCTCTTTACTTCTTCTCTAAAACTTGTTTGTTACAACAGTTGTCGGGGGATCTTCCGTCTATAAATTCTTGTCGGGGAATTTTCCTAGATCCCCATTGTCCGTGTCGCTGATCATATAACTATTTGTACTACCATTTCCCGCAAATGCAGGTGTAATTTCAATATTTTCTTCTGCGCAAGTAAGTCGTCCGGTTTTTAGAAAGTTTCTGCGGAAATGCTTTATATATGTCCTTTTATATACTAAAAAAATAATGGGTAATAATGTCCTGAATTAAGTGATTCTCCATCAAAAACAACTTTTCTTCACTTGCGGTACTATTTATCTGGTCATTCTTTTAAATTGTACCACGGGGTAGATTAATTGTATCTTTATTTTTTTTTTGGTTATATGAATTTATGGAAAACTCAATAAATTCAGTTAATTTCATTTTACAAGAATACTTTTTCTGATATTGCCTTTTATCTATATGTTAGATATGGTTTGCTAAGCAATTTGAATATTTTAATTACTAAAACTTTCGTAGAGAATCAAAAGCAAGAAGAGGAAACCACGACGCTTACTGGTAGAAGAAGAATAGCCTAAAATAATGATAATAGAACTGTAGCCGCATTATACTGTAATACACAAAAATCTTTTAAATTAATATTTTTCAGTTAAATATCTATAAAATACAGGGTTCTTTAAGATATTAGCTACAAATGATAGATTCTTATTATCACATTTGGTTAACTCGGCGAAGGGTACAATTTATACTATGTGTTATAGGTTTTCCTATTTATCTGGATTGCGACTTTGGTTGCTGCCAAGCCAAACTACGGCACTTGTCAATATTGTCGGCCTCGCCCGTATTGCCACCAAGATCACTGCCATATGCCGGATGGGACCACCTATTACCCATAAATATTTAACTATGCGAATGAAAATACATATCAATAATATCCCACATATATTCATATATAAATAAGTTTTTACATTTTTTAAATTTAAGTTTTACAAGGTGTTATACTTATGAATATAGTCATAACGAATCAGTTCTTAGTTTTGATTATTTTGAAGATTACAAAATGATAATCCATGGTTTACATCTCCCAACAAATACTCTTTCATAGGGGTAAGTATTAGTTTTAATAGGAGTAAGACAAATTAAAATAAAACCTCAATTAGTTGGATTACACGTCACTAGTGCGTACAACTGCAACCTATCCCGTTAATTAAATCCATTATTGTCCTTTCATTGAAATGAAACAATGGTATCTTTACTGTACATCAAAATTAATCTCTGTCTTTGAGTATTAGGAACGGTACGGTAGTGACCTTATTTAATTGAATAGACGATATTAGATTTGGAAAATGAGCGGAAATAATTAGAATTAGAATGTTTTTTTTAGAAAGGCAAAGAAACGAAATTTCATTCAAATACGCTTAAAATAGTATTCATCAACAAAACACAGAGGTATTTGTATTTTAAAAATTTTGGATGTGTTTTCCTTTGTGCTACAACGGCTATAGTTGTCATTACAACTGATTATATGTACATGTCAACTTTTGTAAATTCAACAAATATAAATTATGAAATCAATAAATAGATAAAATAGTAGATAAAACGAAACCTAATTCAAGCAAACAAATAAGTGATTCGTTTAAAAATTCAGAAACATTATTTTTAACTACAAACAAAGTTTAAGAAACACAAATTCGTGGCAGACTTTGCAGCATTCCCAAAATTGGAGTTTGGAATCTCTTTCGACCAACTTACTTCTTTCCAGACTAAATTTTGCATCTCTTAATTTCGAAGAATATCCTACGGTTTAGCGTTTCTCTGGAAATTGTGTAATGATCGCATTGCTCGGCACTACTTCAAAAATTATTTTTCATAATCCCGCACTGTGGTGTCCGCAGCTCCGTAATACGTTTTTCCCATACAGAAACAAAATGTTAGAATTACTTCTGCAATTGCAGCAAGTGCTGCTGCAAATAGTTGTAATTAGTAAAACAAAACAACATTGTAGGAAATAAGAGGGACGACATTCGCTGCATATTTTTCAATAATCGTAGAAGTGATCATTTTATTAAAATGCTAATGAAACGAATTTTAGTAGTTATCACAATTGGATAAACAATTTGCAACAAACATTTTGCACCACACACATACCATGTAAAGTTTTTATCGTCATCGTGGCTGAAAAAACGAGTAAACGAAATAACAATAATTAATCCATGTCTTCGCGTCTTCTGCAGCTTTCGCTACAGAGGCCACAAGAATAATATTAGGCCTATGCTTGTAGGTGTTCTCACCGATTCATTAAAATTTGGGACAGTAAGATTAACTACAGAAGACCTTACTCGAAAACAGTTACAAGCTCCAGGCTCAAACTCAGAATTTCTAGACCAACAGCATGAAGATGTACCAATATTATCTGAGTTTAGTTCTAAGACAGGAAGTATTTAGTATATACATTTAGATAGCATTCGATAACTAAATCGTCTATGTAGATAAATGGTGATTTACTTACAAACCCACTAATTTTTTGTTATTTATTTTAAGGTAGAAAAATACATCAACGAGCATAGAACCTCGTCAATAGTATAAAAACCCATAGTTTTCGAAGGGATGATTTGCCCAATACACATTCGTGGAAGTATATAATCCGTTGACGCAATTCTATTTCTTACTATTTCAAACATTTTTATAAAATACAGCAAACGTAATATAATTAGCTAAACTTGTTCGGCCCTCATGAACTGTTTGAATCGATATTATACTGAATAGCCAAATTCTTATTTTTTTTCGAATAAAATCACTGTAATATTTTAAAAATTGCTCTTTAACCATGGCGCACTTTGCACAACATGAAATTTCAATACAGAATGGTTCCTACAACGTTTCTGCAATTATCTTCACCTCAGTTTTTTTTCGAATAAATGTTCTGCCAAAATCTATCTATACGATCTATGCTAACTCTAATTTTGTTAACCCATAAAATGATATCTTTTACGACACTTTAGGCACTATAAGAATAGCCACTGCCCTTTGCTTTAATGATTTTTTATAACAGTTGTTCTTACTTTATCTTTGTACTCGTTTTGTAATTTGTTCTCTTTGCGATTATTGCTCTATAACTGCAAATCATTGGGCAATAGCATATATAATTCGCTGAAGGTGCCTGTATGTTTGATAATATTGAAATCGCAAATGTCATATTGAGCACAAATCCTGGCGAATAGATGAGGAGGCGCACGTTTTTAAAATAAAGTTTAAAATGAAGCATACAGGGTGATATAGGACACTGTCACTGTCTTTCAGAAGAAAATTTGGAACCTGATCAGCGCGACGTGTCATACTGTTTTCTTAAAGATCTCACCGCCAAAAATACGTCGCGGATGGATAGAGCTGCGACATGCACATGTGTACTAGACAAGATAACATGCTCGTTATCTTGTCCAGTACTATATGTACACAACAATTTAAACAAAAAAACAATTAAAAATTATTATAGGCGTTCAATAATACTGCAAAGATGACGCAACGTATATCGCCAGTCAATAGTGCTGGAAAGTTCAAATAAAGCAAAAAAAGAGTAGTAAATATAATTTGTACGCAATTCATGTTTTGCTTATTATATAGATAAGATATTACATACACATCTGATATATATAACAGGAACTTTTGGCAATGAAACAATAAACAACACATAACACGGCTTCACTGCAATAAACTACACAGACAAAAATTTCAAAAAGTTAAAAATACTATTCGCCTCCCAAATTCCTTTAAGTCTGCCGAATGAAAAAGAAGCGTTAAAAAATGATTTCTAAACGTGATTGATATTTAGGTGGTAAAGTTGCAATGGTAGAGACCAGAGAATTTCCCCATTCATATTCATCAAAATATATAATCAGAGGTAACACAATGCTACCATTACAATAAAATTTCTAAATAAGTCATTTAGCCATGGCAAAACTTTTAGTATTTATCATAAGAAAGCGGATTCAGAAGAATGTATTTAGTTGCAATAGAAACGGCGAGAAGTAGCAATAGTTATTGTTTTATTTAGACTTAGTAAAAAAATATTCAGCTCAGCTAAATTAACTCTAAGTAAACAATATATTTGGCCCATTTTTGTCTGTAGCTTCATGTATAGTTAGCCACAACCGTTCATTCTTTACTGCAGTTTTCACATAATTCTCAATCTTTTCGCACTCTGACGGCAAATACTTACTTGGCATCTGCGGACTTGGTAGTTGCCACGTTGGATTGTATTTCTCCCAAAACTGATGAAACATTGTTTGTCCGATTTTTGCAAACGGTATGTTGCACACACTTAACATTATCGTTCAATAACATCGAAATTCCTCACATGGTTCCCCTTCCGTTTTTTTTTAATTTGTGCGTGCGCTATTTACATGATTCCTACACATATATGGTTTCCAACATGATAAACTTTTATCGCAAACTAAACACCTGGTTTCTTTGCCATTGTACATTTAAGTCTGGAAATTGCTATAAATACGTTTTTACCGTTAGCAAACAGGCAAGTTGATGCATTTCTATTCGCGGTGAAACACCACTGGATGGCAAGCGAGAATGTTGCGCTCTATTTATTAATTATTCATAATTATTGATTAATAACTTATTAGTCAATAATTATGAACGCATATTGAATTATACAGAAAATTAATTAAATTAATTCGCATAGCAATTCTAGATTAAATAAAACCTTGTTATTCTAATTATTGCAACGAATGAATTATAATTTTGTAATTGTTAGCAATAATTCTTGTATGTATTGTAATTTTAGTGTTTTATAAGCATTCAAATTTTTACAGAGCTACATGAAAAATACTGCAGCAATTTTTAGTCTGTTATAGCCAGCTATCAAACAAAATTCTATAATTCTTGAGAAAATATGTATATCTGTAATAACATTTAAATAAAACGGATGGTGATTATATTTTACAAAATTAAGCATCGAGAATAAGCAATTCCCAAAACTGTTTAAATAGTGTACAAGAAGACAAAAACATATTGGTGTTAAATTCTCGGGCTTTTAATATGTCTTGCCCGAAGAACTTGAGATGAATTTCACCGCTTTTTTTCGAAGACTTTACAGTGCGTTTCTTTAGAGTGGATTAGTCGAGCTCTACTTACACGCTTCTCTCTTGAGCGCTTTCTGTATCCAGTTTGTTATATTAATTTTTCAATATCTCCGGTTTAATGTTCCCAACATCTTATCTTGGGGTGACATTTTGCTCTGGTATTTGGTGGGTTCCATTCTAGTATCGTTTCTATGTATTTCTTTTTTCGCCCGCATTACTTGAACGAACAATCGTTTGTACATCCTCCCCTTTGATTGCTTCCATCAATTCATGGTTCATCCTCTGTCTAAAAATGTCTTCTTCTATTTTCGGCCCCAAGATAGTCTTCATTAGTTTTCTTTCGAATATTCTCAGCTTTTCTTCCTCTTGCTTTGATAGGTACGTTACTTCACTGGTATACGTGATTGGTCTTATTCATAAACTTTAATCTTAATATTTCTGCTGGTCATCTTTTGTGTAAAACAAACATAAAAATTGATTAAACTCTGTCGTGTATAATCGTAATTCATCATAATTTCATTGTTAGTCTGTTATTAACAGCTGCCTACTGCTTATCTTTTCGATCTTGACGATAAAAATTATAAATATGCATAGATGCAATGATAAACGAAAAATAAATGAAAAAAAGTAAATGTGTCGGACGGTGTCATGGTTAATCATCACAATTATATGGGGCTTCTTGAGGAGGAGGAAAGGTGATAGGCCACAGTTAACACGGCAACTCAACGCTTAAACCACGCCAGAGGCGTAACTCACTGAACGGTAACTCAACATGTGAACCGTGGCACGGTCCGACTCCGGCCGTGAAAGCCTTGGTTATTATTACGATTTATTTATTTATTTTCATCAAATTAATAATTAATTAAATGGAAATTAAACTATTGTCTTATGTATATATTTTTTTTTGTAATCCTATTAAGCATGTTAGGCATTTAATTAAATTACTCCCCATTTTATAACAAAAATCGCCTGAGAGATGATAGGAAGGTCACACTTGTGTACAAAATCAATATTATGTTTACTACTCCATGTTAATTGATACCTTTGAGCTCTAAAAACCATATGTTGGGATGACTGATGCTTTCTTCAAAAATTCCGCATATTGTTAAGATACTTTAAAATACTTCGAAATTGGTTATCTTCATCATTCAACATCTTTTTGAACATCTATAACTATTGATAATTGTCAATACTTTATTCTTTAATTGTATTTCAAATTCCAAAAATGTTCGACTCTCGTAGACAACGAAATATTTGAAAGTTGGAAAAATTTTAAGTAGACTGGCATGGAAAATAAAATTGAACACTGACCTACCATCCAAGGAAATAACAGCGTTAAAAGAATTTGTGGTTTTCTTGGTTTTTCGGATGTAATTAAATTTCTGAAAAATTTCATCCCCAATAAGGAGTCGAGCCTAACATCTGTTCCCCTAGCAGGCGTAGTAACACGTACACTGCATTGCTTTTCTAGTTCTTATTTATGCCTGCAAAGATCTTGTAATAGTTATTTCTACATATGTTTCCTCACATATCACATTTCACCGACGAAATCCAATTTTTCCAATGGTTAGAGGTGCCCCAACTTGACAAAAATTGCAAGAAATTATTATGCCCCAGTACTGTTGAAGGAAATCATTAAAAAAAATCGCCATTGAATTAAAAATTACAAAAATCTTCAGTTGGAAATATTAAACGCTACAGATAAACTGGGACGATCGAGATTGAAGAAAAAAGTACCGATCAACCCAAGATTATAACCGAACAAAGTCAAAGAAACTTAATCAGCAATTGCAAAGAAAATTGCAAAAAAAGCACTATAAGGGAAATTTGAATTCCATAAGGCATTTAAAAATATACATTCACATCTACATAAGTAAATGTTACGAATAACAATAGCAATGTTTTGGCAAAACACGATTGGAAGAAAGTTATTTTCAGTGACGAGAGTTTACGTTTGACGTTTGTGTAGGGAATAATCGAAAACTGGTCATTAGAAGTAAAAGAGGGACGTCTTATAAGGACTATTTCAAAAGGACTGTTAAAGTTTCCAGAAAGACAACTGATATGGAGCTGTATGTCTGCCATTGGTTTGAGCCGATTAGTATTGAATGAGAGCAAGGTGAATCCTGCAAAATATGAGGACATTTTGCTGTCCAGTTGTACGGAAGAAACTAGTTTCCAACAACCTAACACATAACCAGACGGAGGCGGTGGTGGCATCAAATATAAAATTTTTGCAGCAGCTTTTAAAGTCGGTGACAATTTAATGATTATTACTGTGGCGACCGACTGATGACCTTATATCTGATCCGGATGAATTCATTGGCTTCTTTTGCTAGAAATAAATACATCAAATATTATTTACCTTTTTCATAAAAATTGATGAAAAATGAATTGATAACACTGATGGGTCAGAAATACGTCACACTCGATTTCGACCAAACCGTTTCTAAATTGTTTAGTTTGTAGCAACAGTAAAGAATTTTTTATGATGACTGGTCAACCTAAAACCATCATTGTTGAAATTAATCATTCATACGTGTTGGATAACAAAGCGGCCGTATATGGCAATCATTACATACTTTATTCTCCCTCCTAAGCTATCTGAGGAGCTTGCTTCCTCTACCGCTTTTTAGAAGGGACATTCTAAATCATTGTAAATGAAGAAAATGAAACGTTTCATAAAGAAAAAAATATCAATTTATTCCTTACAAGAAGTGTACAATAAAAATTTTATTAAAGCTAACTAATACTAGGAGATTTCAGTTCTAGTTTCCTTTCGAGTATCGTTTCCAGAACTTCTTTACGTCGTCATGGCCGCTCTTATTGACGACCATTGTTCGTTTTTCTTTATTGCTCCATATGAGATAACCGTTTGATTGGGCGTATTCCTTCAATACGTTAAAGTCGGCCTAAAACAAGCGGAAACTGGTATGTTCTGCAAGACTTAAAAATAAAGTAAATAAAAAGTTAAACATTGTAGTAGCTTCCAATAAAATTATGTCTTACACCAGCATACTTTTAGATCGCGAGATAAATCGTAACAACCCTATCATGTTATATTACTTGCGATCAGATTGAGTATGTCATTTTCAACTGATCACCTTTGCGTGTAAATAAAACAGTTTAAAACCTAACTAGATACGTAAGAGATGGTAAATTATACACAAGCGCCGTTGTTTTAAAAATACTATTGAAGAAGTTATGATTGAGTGTATCTATAAGAGAAAAACGAATAGTTACACATTGGAGATATTCTGTTGTATAATTTACAACACGACCAAAATCTCATGAAAGTGTCGAGTCGCTTTGCGTTTGAATGGGCGGAGCCTACGCAATAGCCAATGTGAAAAATAACACCTTCATCAGTGCGCAACTTTCACAAGATTTTGGCCGGACCGTAGGTTATATTTAGTCTTGACCTGGTATAGTAAAGTTCATTTTAACGCAAGGGGAGCTGTATTTATCTACGAAGTGTACTTTATAACCCAATTCTTCACACGACAACTCTGCCGATGACTGCATAGTGTCAAATGCAATTCGAGGTAAGTAAAAATGCAATAAGATAAGCGAGCCAATCAATCAATTCCGTGTCTGTATGTTACGTAACTTCCAGTCGGTTGATTGCAGGTACAGTATACCTCGTTAATCCGATTTACACACTTCATTTAAAATAAGATTTACTTGTTTTAACTTGTTTACAATAGGTAGTATGTTGGAACGTCGACAATTTCCGACATTAAAAGTAATAAATCTAAAATAGAAAAGTTCGTTGACAATTTTGACAAAAATTGATTCTGCAACGAGAGAGTTTAGTATGTTTCCAACCCTCAACACAACTGCCATCATTCAACTTCTCGATCAAAATGTTATTCAGCTGAAAAACTAGCGTATAAAAAGTTTATTAAGTTACATTTTATCATCTGATGAAGATAACACTTCTAAGTGCATAAAATCCCGGTTACAATACGCAAATCATGGAGAAAAATGGTTCATTCTGAGGTCTCTCAGATCACTTCTGCAAGACAGAATATCCATTTAGTTTCTTCTACGCTACATCAAACTGGAGCAGAAAAGTTGATAAAAACTAAAGTACAGTCCTGGATTTGCGACGATGAACATTTACTGTAATATTACCCTAGAGTGAGCGAAAGAAAATGATAGTTGAGTGTAGGCTTTCACGACCGTAATCCATAGTAGAAATGTCTTTCGGGTGTTGTCGCGTACTTGATGTTTGACTTGACGTTTCGCTGATCATGCTGTCAGCTTCTACAGAGGATTTCTAAAGACACAGTCGTGAAGAAGCTGACAGGATGAGCAGCGAAACGTCAAGTCAAACATCAAGTACGCGACAACATCCGAAATATGAAAGAAAATGATGTTCAATAACAAAAACACTTTACTCCTACTTTAATAATGAACATTGTTTTGCGTTCTTAACAACCGCTTTTTCTTTATTTTTTCCAATGATCCAATTATCCGGATTTTTCAGTACTCCGGATGAGTTCCGTTTTAATTAGTCCGGACTAACGAACTGTTACTGTATCACGCTTTAGAATGTTATAAATAATAATATACAGGGTATCCCGACTCTATGAAATTGATCTATTGTATAAATAGTAGGCAGCTAAAATTTTCTGATGACGTAATAGACCTCATACATTCCTTCAGAAATATTTCCATGCATACAGGATGATCGATAAGTGCTTTGTGATCTTAAATGGAACACCCCGTATGAAATATAGCAATGTACTCTGGATTACAAAATTAAGTTATATACCTAGCTCTATCTAAATAATGCATTAAAACACCTTCGTAATATACAGAATGTTAAATATTGTGCACCAAATATTACCAAATTCAAATACCAGAAACGTTATGTTTTTTAAATTGATCATATTTTTTTCTATATCCACCATATGTGACATTTATATCTTCAACGTTTTTGTACTTCATGTATGAAGTTAAGGATAACGTAAGCATTTCAGAGTGTAACACTTGGTGTATTAAGAAAAGGGCAAAACTGCTTACACAAACTAATGCATAAATGTGTCGAGGCGAAAGGAAGAAATTTCAAGCGTTCATTATAGATAGATAAGTAGATAAGTATAAGATATAGTATATATAGTAGATAAGTAGATAAGATAAATAAGTAGAAAGGTATTATTGCCATAAAAAAATCAAGATTATTAAGTTGGTTCACAGAGTACTCCAATTACATTGCATGTTTTTCACTTTTTTGTCTTGATTTTAAATTTCTTGTGAGCCCGTAGGAACATTTATTAATAAATTGCCTTTTCCGCGAAGAAGCATTAGCATTATTTTTTTTTCTTCTTATTTCCATATCAATCAATCTAACGAAATAAATGTCAATAAAACCCGATTAAGGTATAGCAGCAAATATATAATTTAAGAGTTTTTTTTTAGTTTCAGTTTATTAATTATCAATCTCTCATTCATACAGTCTATTTTCTCTTTTCCTAGTTTTCGTGTCTCATCGACAGAGCTCGTGTAATACCGAATAAACAAATCTTAATAGAGTACACGGTAACGTTTTACCTGTGATAGAAATTGACTATATAGAACACCCTCCGAATAGATAAGCCTATTCCTCTCGAGTTCCCATAACTTGATTTGGTCCAATACGGTCGGTGGCAGAGGATTTTTATTATCATCGGTCAACATTTGCGAGTGAATGTGTTGTTTGAGGTAGCCTATAATCTGTTCAGCGGTAATACCGCCCCGTAACGCCTGCCTTACGGACTCCCTGGTAATGACGCCAACGACAACGTTTGGAAACCTATACAGCAGTTCGGTGAATAGGCCCAGCAGCGCCACCTGCAGGTTAGAATCCGTGTACGCGTATACTCTATAATTCGTTTCGACAATTATGTAGCCTTTGGGGGCGTCTTCCTCTAAAACGGGAACACCCTTATTTTGGCTACAAGTTATATTCAGTGCTAATCTGGTTGGGTAAAATCGCCCCGCTTTTCGCTGTTACAAAAAATAATAAAAAGTCATATTTAGGATTGTTAAGTCTTGTTTAATAGTTTACCTTTCTTTGGTATACCAATCCAAATTCCCTTAAATGCTGCAAAAATATCAATAAACCCTGACTCATACCTTCGGTACTATAATCCTAAAATTTAACAATAGACGTTAAAAAATAGAATTTAAATTTGAATATAAGGGCAGAAGTGCCTTGCACTTACTTTTCCAAGAGTACTGAAGCTTAGTTGAAACAAAAATGTTAAACATTCAGCTAGATCCAACCCTCTTTGCTCCACTGTATCTAAATACTGCAAAAGAAAATGCCACACTTGTGCCTGCCTGTCCAGCAGTAGAAACTGAAAACCTTGTCTAGTTATCACAGGACTACCATCGTCTTCATCCCTAAAAAAACAAAATATATGTTCAGAGCTAGATAATAATTTTGTTTTCCAAAGTTATATATTATTAGTTGTTATTAGCTGTTTGAGTATAGAACTTAGACAACCTAGAAATTGTCACCAAACACAGTTAAATGAATAATTAAAAAAATGTAAAAACTTCAAATCAGTCAAAGCAAAAACCCAAATAATTTATTGCCAAGTTTTCTCAGTGAGACATCCTGTATATTTGTGACTTGCTTGTATTTAATATTAATTTAATAAGTTTTCAAAAAGGTTTGTTCGATTTATAACCTTGGCAAAGAATTTTGTGCATTTCCTACTAAAATGCCCCATATACCATGCCGCGCATAAACATTATTTCACGCAGTAGTTTGTATAAGATATTCTCTTGAATAAAATAAATATTTATTCCATTCTATTCTATATTCGAACAACGTTAATACTGATAATAAATTATTATTTCTTGGACTTAGGTACCTTTTCATTAACCCCGCATGCAATAGTATCCTAACTGCATCAGCTGATATGCCTTCTTGTTGCTGCGATCCAACCATATAATGTAACACACATTCCCACCTCTCGGCAGAATATCCATCCAAAAAGGAGACATCGCGGGCTTTGTTATCTGCCTCTAGCGCAGAGGACATACTCCATGGTTTACCACTACCATGAAAATGAACAATTATACAAATAATTGCTAGCTGTAAATTAAATTAAACAGCCGCTCACATACCCCCCAAGCAGAGCAATTTTCAAATTACGTTTAAACGTAGAATTAAGTATCCATCCTGGTAATCCGCCGGGAATTGGCGCTTCATGCCAAACAGATAAGTCACTTAGCACTTGACACACATGAGTATGTTCCCTACAACATACCGGTATTGATAAAGCTTTCCACTTTTAAGTGATACCATACTTGGAATAGCTCTGGTGACACCATGACGCAACAACTGCTTGAGGAACTGGTTGTTCAACAAATAAAATTCTAATAACATATTGACGAGCAATTTCTGGTAACTCTCTGAAAGTAATAGGTGTAAAAAAGCCGATAGATCATTAATAACTTAAAAGCACACACCTATATACAGCCAAACATATAGCGGGATGGTTATAAAGTCTATCAAGAAGTATTGACGGTCTAGTTTTTAAGTAGTCATATAGGTTCTTACACTCTAAATTTGATGTTTGTATGAGAGCAGTATTGGCTTGGTGTGATGTGCCAATGCCATTATCAGCCATTTAAAAAAGTATTATTTGCATATGATTGTATTTTATGTATATTTCCTTCATCTAAGTATGTCATTTATAGGTTAGATATGAAGTTTTCCTCTCTATATCACATATAAGATGTTTGTCCGCTGTATTTAATACGCATGAAACTAGCACAAACACAACGAGTTTTATAACAACTTTTTTGCACATGTATATAGCGAAATAGTCGAAATGCAGTAAATAATTTTATGTAGAAGACCCTCATACATTTCGATGTTTCAGTCAACTGAAGTTAGAGACAAATACAACCGACATCGACCATTGGCACAGTAATCGATATTTGCTCAACATTAAAAGTTCCTACGTTTAAATTATTTGTTTGTTCCTTCCTATTAAACGTAGATAATAATAGGATAATGTTTAAGAAAATTAACAATTAATATTTACGTGATATATTTATGTTACATAGCATATCAAAAATATTCTTTTTAATCTAATTATTTTAATCTGAAGTTAGCCACAAGCACAATTTGTAAAATTAAAAACAAAATTCCTTTCCTTTCCTTTTTCTACATTTCTTAATTTCGTATTGCTGAAGGTAAGAGTTCTTTTATTAAAATTTCAGTCATCTTACTAAAAATCTTAGAACATCACGAATATTCATGCAATATACGCTGACTTTTATCAAACCCGTGTTATATTTTAATTAATTGTTAATATAGTGTAAATATTTCTAACCTCAAATCAATTTACAGGTATTAGCTGAAAGATGGCAAAGTCAAAAAATCATACGAATCACAATCAAAGTAAGAACAGTTCTCTTGTTTTAGAAAAAGTAATATAAAATAAATATATAATTTTACTTGCAGATAGGAAAGCCCATCGTAATGGCATTAAGAAGCCAAAGCGCTTCAGGCACGAATCCACTTTAGGAGTAAGAATCTTATTTGTTAAAAGGAATACAATATGATTTATCGATTTTTTTTTTTGTATTTTAGGTAGACGCCAAATTTTTAAAGAACCAGAGGTTTTCAAAGAGGCACAATTTAAATCCAAAACAACAGCTGAAAAGGGCAAATGCAAAGAAAGTTGATGCTAAGTCTTCGAAATAGCATGTTTTGTGTTTATTGACAAAATAAAACGTATTTTGTAAGTTAATTTTTGTTTTTTTATTATCGTAGCAAGTTTTTCTTATTTAACATAAAAGCTTTCCATTGGTGTATCTTATAGCATAAAGTATTGATAGTATAATAAAAATGTTGGTGACATATTCAGGAAAACCCCTGTAATGTTGTAAATGCTGATTTTATTAAAATTTGCATGTTTTAATGGATAAATGATTGTACAGAATACCAAAAACTGGAATTTTTAAAAATGAACAGACTGAAATATGTCAACAACAAACGATAAAAATTTCCAAAAACATAGATCTACTTTTATTGTAGGGAGGGTGTTACAAGTTTACACTTGCACCTCTACGAATACAAAAATTTTAAATTTGTAACAAAATATGCGATACTGGATACAATGGAAATAATCCCTACATTACACAAAAGCAACAAAAAATTTTTTGAGCAGGAATACTAAGTGATTTATAGTTGGCCCCAAATTCATTAATGAAACGCTAAATGGTGAAGATCTATTTGAATATGATGAAGAAAGTAATCAAATGTTTGACAAACATCAACTCTCCTTCCAGCAGGATGGTGCTCCACCCAAATGTTGTAACTGACTTAATCGAAAACAAGTTTCGACTTCTTTCTTTGGGGCCATTTAAAATCAATAGTTTATTAACTAGTCCCAACCGATAGATTTAAAGGATTTGCATCAACAAATTATTACGTGTAAAATACTTGAAAACTGGCTTTATTACATTTATTTTTGATTTAGTTTCTCAAACGTTTCAGGTTAACGACTTCCACAAAGTCGCACTATATTATTTTGTCTAATTTGTAAACATCCCCAAATGCCATAACCGAGAACAACGTTCCACATCCATGATTTTCAGCATTTTTCAAATGCAAATAATGTTTGTTTTCAACAATATAAAATTCTTCTTAATTGCAGAAGAATGGATAATGATCCATATCTTCCATTTTTTTTCCAACACTAGCACCATGCAAAATTAAAGATTAGGGCTTGTTCTGTTTAGAAATAAAACTAATTACAAAAGTAAATGTTTTATATGCTAAATAAAGTATAAAAAAATGAATAAATAATACATTTAATTCCTTTAATCGTCAGTATTTGCAAAGAAGTTGCTTATTTTCTTATTAGGAGCTAATTTTCGGAATTTAGAAGATGGAATGCTAGACGATTTAGGTCTTTTTATCGTTGTTATAGGTCTAGGAGTAGGAAATTTATCATCTTTGCTATGACCTCCCAATCCATCATAATTATAATCTCCTCTGTCAACTTTAACGTCATCTAATAATGGAACCGTACTCTTGAAGATATTCTGAAATTTGGCATAATTTAATAATGGGTAAACGTAAATGTTGGGCAATCATACTGTGGATCCACTTCGTTGTGACTGTGATGAGGTTATGAATTTTGGATTTACTAAACAAGATAAACCAACATTGCTAGATTTTATGCATAAATAAGGAGATTCAGAATCTTTTATACTTTGCACTCGCTTATCCTGCAATCATAAATTTCATTTAATTCAACCAATATTGGGAATTAATAAAGTATACCGGGCAAATAAAAAAATATTAAACAGTAAGTAAAATGGGGAAGTTGCATGAAATTTTATTTGCGTTTGGTCATCCAGCCGCCGATAGGCCGCTTTCCTTTGGTCGCAAATATCAGAGCAGATTACTTAATTTCGTTTGTTACAAAGAAGATTTAGACAATTTCGGCACTAAATAATACTTAACCGGAAAATATTAAATCAAGACTGAATATATTATAAAATATATTAAACTTAAAAAAATGATAAAACTAAAAATAAAATTTGTAAAATAGAACAGTAACAAAAGTATCTAACGTACTTTGATACAAAACTAAACGTTAAAAATCTAAATATTTAGACCCCCTACTCGCTTTCTAACAACGTACCGCTCGTTTTGTCTGCTGCCAATTGTGGTGACATGCGAGTCTTGCACCCAAACGCAACGCCAATGACAAACTGCACCCAGCATCGCCTTTTTAATTATGACACATACTTTACTAATCCGGGATATGTAATAGTTGTTTAACACACAAAGGACGTAAGTGCAGTTTTGTGGTCAAGGATGTTACTACCGGCACAAGATCTCGAAAAGGCCAGCATTTTTCGAAAATATTCAACATTTGCTTATATTCTTCCACATAAAATAAGAACGTAAAATTCCAGATTCCGCTACCAAGGACAGCCCGTGACTCGCATTTACATCTGTCCAATTAGGGCAATGATGATTGATTTATGTAACCAGTAGCGGGAAATAGTTATCTTTCTGCTACTGGCTATGTAACTCAACCATTATTTCCCGTCGTAAAGCCCGACACAAATTGAACCCAGCACATGCCACAGTTACCCACACTCAGCTCAGAATAATGACACCCAGGCAGTAAGTGTAAAAACTGCACTCACTTCACAAATAGTTATTCGTGTCAAAAGACACATAAAGCGCAGCTTTGTGTTCGAGGATGTTATTTGCAAACCGAGATGAAGTCGAGCAGCAATAGCTTTCGTGATGCTGGGGTGGAAACTAGAAGCTAGAAGAGCGAGTGAAGATGTGGGTCAAGCTGGGTTTATGAAAGTAATCTAACCAGAGAGAGAAATCCGAAGAAAGGAAGGTGTGAAGATAAAGAAATTGAACCAATCGAAAAACTTTTGAAAGAAACGCTGCTACTCCGAAAAAAGTGTTTAACCATTACATACAGCTTGTCCACCTAGTGCGTAGATGGATGATAATTCTTTACATGAGCAAATTAAATGAAAATGTTTTCAAGAACTAGATATGCATGGGCTATGCTGACATAACGAACAATACCACCCTGTGCACTGCACATGCGGAATGTGCCGATACTTTGTGCTGTTTGTCATACTACCCCTACAGTGCTTGCTATTACTATGTTGACATAATGTACAAGTTGTTAAACTAAACCTATTGTGTTTATATTTGTACAGAACTTGCTTCCAGATAATTTTAATCTCTATTCTCAAATTGGAAGGAAATTATTTTCACCAACACACATGGTGGACATGCTGCAATTTTATTATTGAAGGAAATAAACAGCTTACTAATGTTGGGGATGTGATCTTTTCTGGAACGATTTCTAATTCAGTACTTATTCTTCTTTGTTGAGGTGCTGGGCTTTCCATAATGATTCTATTTAAACTATCATTATTCCGTGCGTTCCTGGAAGTCTCTGAACGTTCCAATTGCTTTTCAACATCGGCTATCTTTTTTTTTAGATATTGTCTTTGAGATTCACAGTTTTTATGGCATTCGATATCAACTCTGAAAATTTCTTCAGCAATTAGTAAAATGCTTATGTAAAGTTCAACATTATTTTACTTTAATTTATTATTTTCTTTGATAATTTCGGAATTTTCCTGCCGGTATCTTGAAATATCATTCTGTAAATGTTTAATATTTGTATTCAATAACTTATACTTGCGATCAGCTTCTGTTAATTCTCTGCAAATAAAAATTACTACTTAAAGAAAAACAATAGAAATTTCGATAGATTTTGCAATTTCTATTAAAAGTAAAATTCATTCATTTTAGTATAATTACTACTTACTTTTTCAAAGTATAAACTAATAAGCTCAATGAATGAGGATCTTTATTATGTCGTAACATATCAGTTACTTGTTCTTTAGATCCTGTTACAACTAGTTGCACATGTTCCAAATCTTTTAATTTGTCTTTTAATCGTCCAACTTCATCATTTAATCTTGATGTTTCTTTCGCTTTCAATTTAAAATAAGATACTTGCTCTTTCAATGCGTGCATAACAGATTCAGATACGCTTTGTTTGTGCTCCAATTCTTTTACTTCATTTCTGTGAAATGATATATAAAAATCGCAGTATTTACGCTTACAATACTTTACCGCAAAGCAATATTTTGATCTTCGATCTTCTTGTGTTTATCTTTGTAAAGTTGTACATCTTTATCTTTTAATTTCATTTGAAAATTCAAATTATCCATTTTATGTTGCAACGTAACCGCATCATCTGTAATTCCTTCAGCATTTGGTAAATTGAAGTATACTCTATGTATTGTCTTTTCTGTTACTTTGCTTCGACATTGAGGGCAAGTACACGACCTGAAGAAATACAGCTAAGGTGTGATATAGATGATCGATCGAACAAACCTGTCTATCCATTGTATTAAACAGGTATAGTGAAATAAATGTCCACAATTTGTTGAATAAGTGTCTGTTGTGGGAGTTAGTATATCACTACATATAATGCAGCTAACATTCATCTTGTTCAAAATAACTGAAACGATAAATAAGTCTTAATATGTATTAAGATACATGACTCAATAATGTCTACTACTTACGCAGAAGAAAATTATAAATGTACTAAAAATTAAATAAAAATAACATAAATTTCTATATTAAAAACAGTCTGTAAATCGTTAAGAAACATCATTCATCGTCGAGAATGCAATGACAACTTCAAATCATGGCTTACTATCAGAAATCAAAATCATATACTGTATGTTCATTAAAAATATTCAAATTTATTATTTTAAACAAATTTAAAGTTAACCAACCACTACCCACTATCTTTTGTCTACTGCTGGTCCATGGTGCATCTATTGAAGTCACAGTTACATTATGTGATTTTCACTAGTATAAGAACGACATCTTCTTTTGCTAATTTTTTAGCGCCACCTACACAATTTTCTCTGTACTAGTTAAAGTTTTCTAAATTAACATTTCAAATGCTGGAATTTTTAAATCTATACCGCTGCAAATACATCGAATAATTTATACGTTCTCTTTATGTTGAATAATCAAACACATTTTCACTTTTAGCACATTTATAGTATAGTGTATGTTTAGTTTAGTAACTTTATTTTTGTTATATTCGGTAAGTACCAACTTTACTTCACGCACTGTATATCTTTATAGTACAGTTCTGAAAATAAGATTTCAGGTACTGATTTGAATGAATGTGCGAAGTTGCGTGAAGTTGTTGATTATGATATATGAGTAAAACACATTTCACGAATGAGCAGTCAGTTTAGGGAATTAGGGAAACGTTTCATGCACTAAGCTTTACAATATTATTTTTGTACGAAAAACAAGTACTTTTAATGAAAAAAATAAATATGTAGCCATATTAGGTTAGTTACAAGATGTTAAGTTGGCACTACCAAACGACAAATCGAATAGCGGAAGCTGATAAAAACACGATTGAATATACTTCCTAAAGATTTGGCAACTCTGTATAAGAACTGTACTGCATAATGGAGTTGAGACGGACTATAGTGCTTACAATAAAGTTTCAGGCACTGATTTGTGAAGTTGCCGATTATGAATAATGATAGCAAGGACTGTGGCGTAGTATGGTAAACAACACATAAGTATCGGCACCCTCCGCACCACACAAGTTTAATTTATTATATAGTAATATAATAATTAGTCCGGGACGGCCGTTTCGAGGACACGAATGGTCCTCATCATCAACCGGTGACCGAATGGTCACCGGTTGATGATAATAAATTAAACTTGTGTGGTGCGGAGGGTGCCGATACTTATGTGTTGTTTGCCGATTATGGTATATGAGTACAAAAAACATTTTGTGCTGCAATCCCACGCCCGTAGAAAATTAAAAAAGAAATCTATCTACAGTACGTCGTATACTGTATTATTTCTACTGAATTTGTGCAAGAGCACAAAATTCCTTCTATACAACACAAAATTCTATACTATGTCTCAAAACAGGAGGAGTAGCGGAAGCAGAACGGTTCACACGCATACAATATAATGAAATACGACCAGAATACGACAATTCCGGACAAAACGGTTAGAAGATGGCGGCTAATTTGAATTTATAACCCCTTTACCTCCTATAACATCGATATGAATTTGTTGACATTTTACGTGTTACTTTACTTTTGCAAAAAAGAAAAAAAAAAAATATGTACGTAAAATTACTTACTACATTAGTAAACGAATAGATAGAAATTATTTCAACACTTCATGCAAAACACTGTTAGCGATACGTTGACAGGTATACACTAAACATGGCCGACGACGACTTCCGTTATGATATTGTTTGTATGTAAGTCGTGTTTGATGAGAGCCAATGTAAGCGCTTAATTTTTGCGCGAAAAATTTAAATCACTCTTTCTGTTATTGAGACAAGGTATAGGTAGGTTGTAAGAAATGATGCTGTACATGGGCGTAGCCAGAGGGGGTAGGATTCCCCACCCCCCTTATATCTCTGAAATGTATTGCATATCGCACTCGAAGTCGTACAGATTGTTTTACCTGCTCTGGGTGGGAGCATAAAATTTGCTCTACGCGGCACATAACTCTTTATAGGTAGTATAATGTGCCGCTCTATCGCAAAAGCTGTCACGGTCTCCGATGGAGGCCTCACTGATTATACCTAGTGCGGTGGAACTGTACATATCTTTTTTAATTTTTTACGGCCGTAGGGTTGCAGCACAAAATGTTAGTATAAATGCTAGTATAATAATCAAAGTGCGGGTGCTAACGTAAAGTTGGCAGCCACATTTCATTTGCGAATATCTCGAAAACAGAAAGGGCACAAAACTCGCCGATTGCTGCGTCCATTTTTGAAAATTCGAGTGCTGCAGCCAATTTTACACACCTCCATCACAACGGCGTACCAGTTTTTTAATTCGCCGTCTATGTAATTATGGGTATTTTATTTTAATTTAATTGTGTTGACTTAAATTACACAAAGACCTTAATTTACGTGTATACATAGGCGTAGTCAGAATTTTGTCAAAAAGAGACCAATTAGAGTTGACATTTTGGAGACTTTTGTATGGCTACGAATTAAATTAAAGCAATAGAAAAAAGCTTATTGCCGAAACCCGGGATTGAACCGGGGACCTTTAGATCTTCAGTCTAACGCTCTCCCAACTGAGCTATTTCGGCTGTACAAAATCATGTTTACCGTAAAATAATGATAGATGTTACCTGTATATTCAAAAAATAAATCTTAGTTTGTTAATGTAAACATTTCAATTATTTATTTTAAACAGTTACAGATTTGGAATGTCAAAATTGAGCGTTTAAAATGGATGAGCTTCCAGCGTTATTGATGAAGATCCTCAGCCAGACAGCAACTGTTCATATTTATTCCTTTCCACATTTTACGCTGGAAACCTTTTTAGTAATTGTTATGTTTTTCATTTACGCCTATTTACACTTTGAAATCAGCAAAATCGCGAAATGCACGTTAAGATTGAAGCCTAATACGGTGCAATATAGGAGATTCTTAAAAGGTAAATATAGGAGAATGGCGCGTGTATGTATATATATAGTGCTTTGCGTAAGTTTTTAACCAGAAAGAATAAAATCCACCAACTATTGAACTTTTACAAATCGCTATTTGAACAAGATTTTATTAATTCTATATTTTATAACTTTTAGAGTGTAATAGCAGAGAATCAATCTGTACAAGCATTACCAGAGTGCAACATGAGTATTGTACTTTTAACGTAAGTAGGTGTCCGTCGTCCCATCTAACTTACAAGCGATTATGTAGCAATTATAGCAACCATTCGCAATACGGTTGGATGTTGCCGCAAACAAACCATTGTAAGGGACGTAGTCCCACATCCGAAAGATTCGAGAATATAGCTTCCCTTACACCATCCGAATACGTGAGAAGGGACAAGGAAAAACGATTAAGGGAGAAGGAATTGCAAAGGTGTTTTCAGTCGCTCACCACTCTATACGATAACGTTGTAGAAAAGAAATTTTCGGAGAAGACGCTGACCACCCAATTAGAACTGGCGAAAGAACAAACACAGTGCACGAAAATGGCACCACCTTCAACATTGGTTACTTTACCATGCGACGCGATGACTACCAGTTTCTTCGATTTGTTAGAGAAAATCATCGTCCCTAGCTCTGTGAACAATCCGTTACCATTTCACGGGGACCTAACTAGTTTGGCATTAGATGCGGGCAACATAAAACCAAAATCAAGCCCAATTTATGACACCACACGACATCTCGTTGCAAAACTTTCCTCAACGTCGCTAGAATCCGAACAGACGGAAACAGAAGTTTATTAGGAATTTGAAGTTTCAAATTTGTAATTTCATTATTTAATAGTATATATTACCGTTAAAATTTTGTGTTTTCTTCATTAAGTGTTCCATATTCCAAGGAATACTGTTAATTTTGAAGTTTTAAATTTCGCGCGTCTTATTGTACTAGGTTTTCCATGCTGTTGCACTATTATTTAAATGCTCGCCTTTTGCTTTAGTAACAGTCGTAAGCATATAAATAACATTCCTTTAGCGCTCTCGGAATGGGCAGTGCCTACCGTGACGTTTAATTCGTTCTAAGTAAATTCTACGATCGCCAGGCTCCGCTGGCGATTGAAGTAGCCATTTCCATGAAGTTTCTTCATAAGTGCCATCGTCCATCATATAGTTTATAATAAATGCCCGCAATTCTTCTAATTGTTTATTGCAAAAATTTTTACCCGCGAAAACCGTATTTAACAGTCCTTTCTTCCTCTCTTCATCTTTACGTCGTCACACATAAACTCGCCTTCTTCTTCCAAAAACTTCAAACTCGCGTTAGTCATTTGTTTATTTTTTCGTGCACCGTTTCTGTAAAGTGGTTTTTTAATTGTGACGACAAATGCTTTTAATTTTAGCTCCGCTTAGGTACTTATTTCTTTAGTCGTAAACAATAATAACTGATCAACTTGCATTATCAGCAACTATGTACTCTGGATGTCACTATGCCATTTCCACCAGAACGTTTTAAATAAAACAAAATATTTTAAAAAACAATTTATTCAAACTCTTATCTTATCAAGATATCAAACAATACGTGATAAAATTTTCTACAAGTTTACATTCAAATGTAAAACAAAAATATTTCTCGATTGCACATTTTTTTACAAAAAAAAGTACTATAATACGATTTTGTTATTTAATAACAAATATAATTTTCACAGCCAAAATGTCAATAAATTTACATATTATGTAAATTACTATATACAGTCTAAGTCGTGCCATATTTTGTTTTTCTCACTAATGTTGGTTTCGCGTATCCCATTCATAAATTTTTGAATACGGACCTGACCTCTTAGCGAATATCCAAACCAAACTCTTACCGACCGAGTTACGAGTATCTGTTTATGTGTTGGCGCCGAATTTAAATTCTAGCTATTCCATTTTGCGAATAGGAGAAAAATAATCCAGTGAAAAAAATTTATTTCAATTTTTGAGTATACATTAATGAGAAAAAACAAATTATGTATATAATAGGTGCCTTCGGGTAAAATGAAAAGAACTACCTATTTATCTTCTAAATACAAGTAAACCTATGTACAATAACGTCGTAACACAAATATTTTAAAATTCTATCTAAATACATTTGCTGGTCAATACACCCCTTATAATTCTTTTATTTTACAAAGTTGTAGAAAGTATCGGTTTTGTACTGAGCAGTGCAAAAGGGACAATTCGTTTAAAATTTAATTCGTTTTTGTTGCTCCAAATATTTTTTTTATATTATTATAATATAAAAAAAATCTAAATAAATTTCTTTGCACTGCCCAGTAGTATAGTCCTTACAAAACAGTAATTGTTTTACATCTAACATTTAAAATTATCGTTTCAGTCATTTTAACAAAAGAATTTCCATTTTTTTAATTGCTTATATTTTTATCTAATTAGATTATCCAACGTCAGGAACAAAATTATCCGTAATATACACACAAATCATTAAAAAAAATTGCAATTTAATTGTAAACTTATTAGAAAGCAGCCTATCGTGTTTAATGTAAGAAATACGAATCTAGTGGGGTACGTAACAAAAATATCCGTTTCTGTTTCAAATAACTGTTTATATTTTACAATTTCGATATTAAGTATTTACACATTAAAACTTAAATAAAATCGAATTCGTGTTATTTTCGATTTAAAATTAAATGTAAACTGTGTTAAGGTTTGCACTGGTATCGACAAAACTAAAGATTAATGTCGGAAGCGCTAATTTTCTTTGTGAGATTCCTCAATGGTGTAACTGTCGAGAACAGAAACAAGGTTCAAATTGATTAACTCTATAAATCTACATTTTATTGAACACCATCACAACCAGATCCGATTTAATAGGTGCATACGTATCGAGTAGTATTGTAGGCGGTACTATCCAATGTCCCACCACAATTTTTTTCTGTTAGATACGTAGTTATTAAATCAGTTTTGGTTGTCAACCTGTATATTTTCTCTTGATATTTTTCTTATAAAGTTATTACAAATTGTAAATTGTAATCTAACATGCTCGCCACATATTTTCTAGTCACTTTTTGGATGCACTAGAAACGACTAAAATAAGTGAAAAATGTAAAATACATATAAACTTATGCATCTGCGACGAAGAAGATATTTTACCCTCGCAAGTAACAGTTTAATTAAAATGTACAAAAGGAGGTATAGATAAACATGACTCAAACTCAAGAGACCGTTCTTTTAAAAACGTGTTACAGGTAGTAAAGTACTTGTACAATAATCATAATACTGTAATTTCTAATTAACAAGCGCATTGGACGCTTCAAACTAGTATGAGAGTGCCTACAAGACCTAATAACTTTGGCGGAATCCAACAAGATCTGTCCGATGAACATATTGGACAACGGAGATACAGCAAGTAATAAAATTGCGGACCAGTACAATAATAAAAAATACATGCGATATAATTTCTGGGGATCTGCAGTCAGTGTTGAGTATTTTCAAAGCCATGTTATCTATGGCAACAGTTGTTTGGTTAAGCTTCAATGCCAACAGTGGTGAAAATGCGTAGGTAATTACGACCCGGGTTGATATACTGTATGAACGATAAATTAGAGCAGCAATTAGCGGCGGTTGGCGCATCACAACGCTTCAATTCTCTCGTGTGTTTCCGTTGTATATCGTACAGATCGTGTCTATAATCTACGGAAATACGTGAGAAAATGGAAGCGTTGTAACTAGCCTGCCCATTCACCAGCCGGCAGTGGCTATTATTTAGACATGAGACCTTGAGAAAATATACCAAATGAGCGCTAAAGATGAGTCATATGGCGAGTATGTAATGAAGACAGAGCAGCCTATCAGATCATTCCTGATGTAATAAATCCGTGGAAAGTATTGCTGAAAAAGAATCTCCCCGAACTACGAAACCTCTGTTGTTAGACATACTACAACTTACTCCTAAGATTTGTAACAAAAAAGTTTTGTATATAATGTGATTACAGTAAGTAAAGCATTTCCTACTTAGTACAGGCTATGGATGATTTTCTTCACTTTACTAAATAATTCCAACAAGATTCCTTAGTAACAATATGCATGAAAATGGGTTTATTACACCTAGTACATAGACACAACAATCTAGAAAAAAATTTATTTATTTGAATAGTTCCTAAAATTTCTAAATCTGCAATTGTATATTCCGACGTAAATTTGGATTAAAATTTACATAAATTTGCCCGTAAAAAGCAAAATAAAATGATAATTAAGTTATATAAGAATAAAACTTGGTTCTTTATTGTTACTTAAAACTTATTATATAAAAAAAGAGAAAAACAGGAAGACATACAGATATATAAAAAATAATAGACAACACTCGTTTTATTCAACAACTCAAACACAATTTACATTTAATTTTAAAATCAATCTACATATTCATCAAGTGTGCAAGAATAATAGTAGTAGTAGTAACAGGAATACCTATTTTACAAACAAAATCCTTATTACCCTTGTTATTTCGAAAAGAAAACAACAGAACAAAAAAACACATTCTCAAAATAATACAAACCATCATGCGCTTTCTATCAGTTTCTCTTTGTACATTAAAAATATCATCAGAAACCGCCGCGACCGCGATTCCTATAAAAGGGCGGCCTTGGTCTTGAACTTCCTTGCGGCGTTCCGCCCCTTGGCATATAACCACCGATCCTATTACCGCGGAAGTTACCGCCGCGCCCTCTCCAACCACCCCTACCCGGCGGCGGTGGCCTTCCTCTGAAATCACCCCTGTTACTAAAATTACCTCTCTTGTTACCTCTAACAGGACGAAAGTCGGGATATTCCGGCCAAGATGGAAGTAATATATCGGGTGGTCCGTTCCTAATACCATGCGAAGGTCCATTCATCGGTATTATCTGCGGAACTACTTCAGAAATGAGCCCCATCGGCGGCATTCTATTGTTCCACATACGATCCATGTTCATTTCAAATATCGGAGGACTATCCAGCATTTCCTCGTGCGGCGGTTGTTGGCCTAGAACGGATATTAGATCATCCGCATCATCCAAGTCGTTATTTAAGTCGTCCAGGAGATTATTAGCGTTCGCATCGGCTTCGTCCGAAAATTCCGGAAACGGTGGAGGCGGCTCTAAGATTTTTTCCTCGTCTATCAGAGTTACCACTTTTAGATTATCATTGATCGTCTCTTTTGAAGCGTTAGCACCATCGTGATTGTTGTCGTCATCGCTCAAATCCATATCTATGCTTTCTACGTTATCCTGGGCTTTCCGCGGCGATTGACTGTGCTTTTTGTGTGACTTATTCGCAGAAAGTTGATTAGGCGGTGGGGGCGGTGGTGGTAATTGAAGATTCTCGAAATTGAAAGGCATGCGATAGTCTTGATCGCCGCTTTCCATTGATTTTGACGTTCGATAGTCCTAGAACAACGTACTTACTTAGGAGAATAATATTCGATTTTATTTGAATAAAACATGATGATACAATAAGCTATGTCAGATTCAGAGTTTTAAAGATGCAATCGATCTAATGCAGAGTTGCCAATTTAATTCACTGTTATTTATTAATGCAATCTTTAGTGATGAACGAACATATTTTGGTTGGATAAACAAAGGAAGCCAAATACGAAAGCATATGAAGATAGGCACTGAAACATTGAACTAGTGAAGATCATTGAATGGTGATATGGTTATAAATGCAGTGCCTGAATATTTATTTCGAGTCACCTAACCACATGACGTCACTTGCGTTCCACCCTCAGAACATATACATCCAATACATTTTTTAAAATTAACAGAGTACAGTGCTACATTATCATTTTAAACAGACACTTTCTTAAATTTGAGGTTAAAATATATAATTATTCAATTTATCGCAAGAAACATTTAAGCATGTTAGTACCCGACTACAGATCCTATGACCAGGATTTGAATTTAAAATTTCGCGCGGTGAAATACTTGTCCGTACTTGAGGCAGAATCTTTCTCTGTTGATCCTGGTGGCTTCAAAGGTCATATTACGTGCCGCTTCCATTTCTATATGTTTAAGGTTCCACCAGACATGTTAACATTGTTAGTATTATTCAGAAGTGGTACTTTATAAATCAGTAGTAAAAGAGGGGTTAACAATAATAATGCCGACGAAAAAGAATATAATTTCAAAAATTATTCGGGAAGTATCCCGTCGCTCGGTGCCCCTTTGAGCTAGTGCTCTGCTAAATTTCGCCGTCGTAGGCGCATTTTTTTATGTTTGTTGTTTATGTTGGAACGTGTTCATGAGCTTCTGCAAATTTCCAAATGGCTGAAATTCTGTTCAAGAAAACTACAGTTGAAAGAACTGTACATGTTAAAGAAGAATTTTGATAAGAATGTCTTGAGTCAAGCAAGAACATTTGAGTGGTTCAAGCATTTCAAGGAGAATCTGTGGAGTATGACAAACATTCGGGTCGTCCGTCAAAATGCACTACACCAAAATGATCACGAAAGTCATACAGAACATGTAAACGAATTCTAGCTGACAGGATGAACATGCTACGACTGCAACAAGTTTATTTCTTGCTTTCACCACAGCGACCGAATTCAGGTGTGCACTAAGCAGGTTCGACATGATCTAGCTTTCTAGTCTAAAGTCGAAGCAGCAACCATCACAGTGGAAGACGCCGTCTTGCATAACATCGAAAAAAGCGGGCCAAATTCCCAGCAATATCAAGTCGTGGCTGATGATTTCTTCGATATTCGAGGGATTGTGCTTAAGGAACTTATTATACCTGGTCAAACCATCAACGGAAAAACTACGAGATTTTGAAGTGACTGGAGGAAAATGTTCGGCGCAGCCGGCCTCAGTTGCGAAAGAATAAAGACTAATTGTTTACTGGCGAAAAACGACATGAAAATGAAAATCTACTGAAAGGGTGATATTTCGATTATATTGAAGTTCCAAGTGGAACGCCCTACAGCGTTCCAAGTCCTTCTATGAATGAAAGGTGAATGAAAGGTCACAATGGAAATTTTAGAAAATTCTAAGAAATTATGGGTACTTTCTAATTTGAATGTTGATTTTAAAATTTATTGGCAAGGGCAAATAGACAGCTGCGAAAGCAAGTGGCGTAACACTTATTTTAACTTTGAGCAACAAATCGGCTTCATTTTCCAACCACTGTCTATTATTGTATTATAAAAAACTTAAATAAGTGCATAACTACAATTACTTTGGGGGGATAATAAGCAATGATAATCTTGGAACAGGAAACAAATGGAATAAAGGATTAAAAAAACTGGTAAATGATCAAATAATAAGGAAAAAATTGCTCGGTAATTAAAGCATATCGCCAAAAAATAAAGTAGAAGCAGTTACAAAAATAAGAAGGTCGGTTCTGCACTTTTCATGTGAAACAGACTACAACAAAAATCCAAAGAAGAAGATTTAAACAACATTGAAATTAAATTCCTATACAAGATCCAAGACACAACTAAAATGAATAAGTTAAGCAATGAGGTAACTTATAGACCAGCTGAAAATACTTCCTGTTGAAACTACTGCAATCCAGCAGAGTCAATCGAGGTGGTTTAACCAGCCACAAAGAATGGTAAATGAAACAATGGTTTAAAAAGATAAAACATATTGGAAGAGAAAGACTATGCAATACTCCGAAGCTAAGAGTAGTTGAGTGGTGTACCGTTTCTAAACTGGCCCAGAATAAAAAGAATAAAAAAAAGTTATGAAGGATGATGGATCCCAACTCATTTACAAGTAAGCACCAAAAGGTAGATAGGCGTTGGACTAAGTAAATATATCATATTCAAGAATTACCTGATCACCATCCACCTTCCAAGATTTTGGAGGATTATTCTCTTTGGGAGATCCCGTAAGACTTATTAGATTTCTATGGTCCACATCTTTTTTCCTGTGATTGCTTTCAGAATCTAAAACAAAAACTAAAATCTATACATTCAATCATGTACTTAACTTGAAACCAAAAGAAAACGTGCACATACAGAAACATTACAACTGTAGCAATTTCAAAAGCCAAGTAACTTCTTTATTATTTACAAATCTATAAACTGCCAACGATAAGACGTATGTAGTGCATATATTTTTGCTGTACTAATAATTCCTTTATAGCACACGCTCAAAACGAACGAGCGATATTTTAAATTTGCGTACAATTTACGTAGAAATACCTGAATTGTTATTTGGGCCCATCAGCGACAATATCCTGTGGTCGATATCCATTCCGGTTCCCATCGTTTGATTGTCATGATACTCAATAGGTTCGCTATAACCTTCTTTCTCAAAGTTAGGTGGACTCTCAGGAGTCTCCAGATCTACTGGTGGTGGTTCCCATACTCCTTCGTTCTCCCACGTTTCAGGTTCCTCTTCGGGATTATATTCGTCATTAGCGCCGTAACCCGACCCAGAAGGCGGTGGAGGTGGAACGAAAGTATTGGGGAAATTAGTCATAGACGACGAATCGAAATTGTTTACAGCTATCGTTGTCTGAAAGTTGGAGCTGGGTGGATACGAGCTTTGACTTTGGAAACTTGTAACTGGTGTAGATTGCACTGATTGGTAAGGCGGAGCTGGCGTTGGATAAGAGGTTAGAGGTGTGTGGGTAAACGAATTTGAAGGCTGGTTGTAACTAGAATTACCTGTACATATAAAAAAAAATAATGTTACTTTCTTTTAAAAATGCATTGCAGTGCTTTCATAATAATAATAAAAAAAGTTCATGGCCACAAGACTTCAATTTACTTACCAAAATTTGAATTTGAATCAGTGCCATAACTATCCGCATATGAATTGTTATAGGACACATCTGGTTTGCTAAAAGGCGGAATAGGTGGTGGCATTAAAGGTACTTGCTGCGAATTGAATTGATAATCATTTGTAGAGGGGGCGGCAACAGGCAACGGTGTCGGTATCGGATCTGGAGGCGGCGGTGGTTGTGTTAAAGTAGGAAATAGGCTGGAAATCCCGCTGTTGGAATTGTAGATGTCAGTTGTCGCGGTATCACTTGCCGTAGCACTTTGTGATGTCACGGAAGTTTGACTCGTACTGAACAAAGCCGCATTGATACTCTTGAAACAAATAATCAGACAAGAAAATATAGTTATATGCTATAAATAAAAATGACGACATACCTCGATATTAAACGGCATATTAGTACCGAGAAAACTAGAAAATCCATTATTTGGAAAGCTGCCCGATTCTGTTGCGGGTGGTGGAGGTACGGGATTGTAAAACCCTGCGTTGGTGTATGTGAGGTGCATCACGTCCGTGTTTATAGCTGAAATTATTGCAACAAAAGTGTTATGATAGTTTCATCCATACAGGGTTATCAGACATACGAAAACAATGGAAAAAAATTACATCGAGTCAAAATTTTGTTTTTATTCGTTTATTGTTTGGCGCCATAAATTTAGTTTTCTGTAGTAGTTTCGCAAATGTACGTTATTTTTGTACTGTTACCTATTAGCTGCTGTAAGTACAAAATAAAACGTTCAGAATTTAGCATTTAAATTTGCGATATGAGGGTTAAGGGTGCGTAATAGCGAAACTGTGGTACTCGATAATAGCGACGAATTGGTAAAACGGGCCAATCAGTGTGCGTTACAGAAAACTACAACGCTCATTGATTGGTCCGTTTTGCTGAACTCATCGCTCTTATCAAGTTACACAGCTTCACTATGAACATACCTCAACACAGTAACAAGTATTTTTTGTCAAATTTTCAACATCATCTCCTTGTAAGTCTAAAAACATTCTGGAGCAATGCTCCCATCTTTTTAATCCGTCCAAATAGTGATTGGCATCTTATTCTGCAAAATAAGCGTCTAGGAATATAATGGCCGCTTCATTCGATGAAAATCTCTATCCTCCAACCGAAACTTTCAGCCCAGAAAACAAAAAGTCGCTGGGAGTCAGATCTCATGAATAGAAGCAAGAAATCAGCTTAGATCTGGAGATTATGTAACTGCTTCACAAACGGCAATAGCGTGGTGTACTCCTGATAACTCATCTTCAGCGAGTGAAATCCCTCCAAAATCAAATATTGAGAATGATTGTCGGAGCTTCGTGATTTGTAAAGAATGTTCGAATAAGAGAAGACATCGGCGTCCCTAGTCTGGCCAAATATTCTAGCGATTTAGGTAAGAAGTCATTCACCCCCGAAGGTGAATTAGAAGAGATTTGATAGTAGATTTGGAGTCGTAAAATAAAATCCGGGAAAAAGTGATATTTCAAATTAAAGTCACTGCTTCACTGAATACCCAACCAAAACCTTAGCAGTGCAAAGAAGCTAACGCACAGTGATAAAGGATCTTAAAGATATTTGTCTAGTTCCAGAAGAAGGAGACGACCGTTTTACAAAGAGAAATTAAAAATAACATGAATAAAAATAAAAAACAATAACATACTACAGACTATTTCTAATTATAAATAGAAACTTATGCAATGGTAGAAATGTATTTTAGTAAATCAGGGCATCATTAGCAGTGTTTACTTAGTTTCTGCAGTATACACTTACATTTAAGTGGGGATGCAGTTGTAATTGGTAATTCCAAATCAGAATCTGGACTTGGTGAGGGTGCATTAATATCTGGCGAAGGTACTGGACTACTTAGTGTAGGAAGCATCTCTTCTAGCTTCTTCTTCAGATTCTTAACTCGGATTGCAAAAGCTCTATATGCCTATAAAAAAAGGACAAGTCAAATACAAAATTTGTTTTAATTACCATATAATAAACATACATTAGCTACCAATTTAACATCTTTTTTATCAGTATCTAAATGCACCTCTGCTTGTTGTAATAATGATATTAAATTGTGCCGTGCTTTTATTTCTAATTTTAATGCATTAACGTATGCTTCCATATGACTAACATAGTCATCCATTTCTTTTTCTACATCATCTAGATGCGCGCGATCTGGAAAAATTAATTTTTATGAAAAGATTGTGGAAAATATAAGTTGACTAATACTTACCTTTAAGGGAAGCACATAGAGCTTCACCATCCATCATTTTTGGATTATGTTCTTTAAATTTCTTCAACTTCAAATCAGTATCTGTTTCCAATTTGGCACAATTTTTTATTTTTGTAATTAAATATGTACTCTAAAAGCAAAAGAAATTAAATTTTAATATTGTCTATAAGTTTATCTAGAATCGGCACCTGAAATTCTTGGGGATCATCACTCTTTCTAGCTGTAGGCGTAGCACTAATCAGACCACTGAGATCGGTAATAAATTCTTCCCCGTATACACCTCGTTGTTCCCATATTTTAAATATCCTCAATATTTTATGTTTAACTTTTTCATCTCTAGAAATAACAAGAAATATTTACAGTAAATATTAAAAATCGAAAAAATCAAAAAAAGTTGACTTTACCGAACCATAGTGGTTGCCTTTTGTAACGTCGTACTCCAACTTTCCACGAATTCATAATTTCTCCTTTTTGAGTATTGTATTACATCATTAGCTAAATAAAACAGTACCAGTCTTTGCTCTACTCTGACGCGCTTCAACACATTTAACCAACAGTTCACTATCTTCTTGTGATGCTGACGGTTTTCTAGGCACCAATGGCAACAATTGTTTATACTCTCTTGAGAGTCTTTAAGACTGGTGAGTCTTTTTTCGAAATTTATAGTGTTAAATTCATTTTCTCCTGAATTACCGGCCATCGTACACTACAAGCGATTGTTCCAAGCCAGCAGTTATGCACCTCACAGAGGCACTAAGTGTACATATAAAACGTTTATCGTTTGATTATACTGCAGCAAAAGAATTAAAAGTGCTATATAGAGTAAAAAGAACACTGTACAAACAAATAAGAAAACACATTTTTATTTGTAAAGAAATCCGTATATGAAAATCGACGTTGTTTTCATATAATAAATTCGGTCCTACTAAAAACGTTAAAAGTGAATTAAATTAACCTCGCGGGACTATTTCAACTATTCGCACACATGCAACATGAGATTATACTGTTTATAAACTCTAAATTATAAATAATAATTTTGTATTATTTATAAATGCTTAATATGTTGACATCCGCCATTTTATTTACAGTGAAGTTATCTTCAATGGCGAAAATATAAAGAAATTAAATATTCTAGTATATTGTTTGATCGATATTTAGATATAATCCGCATAGAAAAAATATTAAAAGCTATTTCACAAATATTTCAGCATTCTTAAACCCAAATTAAATTTTTATTGGTACTGCTATTACTAAAGAATAACCAAACTCTAAATCAAAATAATTCAACAAAAATTAAGATCATTCGTATTTTTTAGTTTTAATTTCTTTTAACATAATCATATTTTAATTTTAAAACTTATAATTTGTATTAAACACCATACACTAATTTATTTTACTCAAGTTTAACATTCTACAAAATGTTTTTAAAAAATTCATATTTATGAGGCGAGGAAAAAGCAAGGGATAAATTATTAAGTTTTGAGTGAGCATCAGAAATACCATTCCATTTCCAATTTCTACATACAGCGAGGAAGCATTGTATACAGTCTGTTTTATATTAAAACAATTACGTCATCAATGCCCTATCACCGCTTGGGATTAAAATTCGATCCCAACTGATGTCACGGGATAATCCACAGACTACTGTGTAAGGATGACCTTATTTTTTGCGGCATCCTAAACTCGCTCCCGATCTTTGAAAGTTTCAAAAGCAACGTGTTATATATAAGAGAATATAAAATGCAAATTACGTTAAAAATATGAAAAAATATATATATAAACAAAACTATAAATAAAAATAAAACAAAAAAAACAACGATGTGATATTAAGAAAACAAAAAGATCAAGAGATAATATGAAGAAATATTTATTATCAAATTTTCAAAGAAATAAATAGAACGAATATTTTGTATTTTAAAATCAAAATTTGGCGCCAACATCTTTTAATAAGTACTGCCAATTACTAAAATTCACTAAAAAATTCTCCTGTTGAAGTATGCCATGTGATTTTGACAATTAGTTGACAACCGTTGATAACCACATAACCTAAGTTTACAAATCTACACTAGTAGCTTTCAAAATGAAATTATTTACAAAAAGAATATTTTGGAGGGTCTTACCACCAAATATTAGAAAAATTACCTAAAAGAGAAATTTTCAAAATTAGGCTCTAGCAATGAGACATCGTAAGCAGGAAATAAGTAACCTACATATACGCCTATGTGACTTTAAATATTGATCGTTATATTCTACAACAATGTAAGTAACATACAATTATAGACTAGAATGCTCGTACAATTTCTTGTATCATTGCTTAGGTTTTGGAGATTTTGCAAAACATAAATGGAAAGGAAATGGAAATACAAATTTCCAGGTTGAATTTCCTGGAAAAACTGAAAGAAGAATGAGAAAGTAATAAACCAGTAAAAATTGATACTAAGGAAAAAGTAACGCTTCTTAAAGTTATCAGTTAATAGGAAACACTTTCATTCTTCAGATTTGTTCAGTGATTCTGAGGAAGAAATCTCCATTTTTAAAAAGGTTAAACCAGACCCAATCGCTCAGAAAACATTAGAATCTACTAACAAACTAGAAAGTAAAAGTAATATTTTTAATGAAATTAAACAAAATGATGCAAGTATACCTGATATATAAATATACCTAACTTTGATGTTAAAGAACAATTCCAAGGAAAGAAGGATGAAAAGGTAAATGTGCAGAACTTAATTTACTTTCCAATTGATTTCCATATCAATTATTTCCTTTTAATCAAATTAGAACTGAAATTAAAAAGTGATTCACTACGGATGAACGATTTCAGGAAGATGGCTGCATTTCTGAGAACAAAGAACATGCAACACAGATTATTTTTGATTCTCCTGAATTGGGAAATGCAATGCAGGATAAAGTAGATGTTATAGCAGAAGAAAAAGAAAGAGAATAGCTGTATTGGAAGAGGTTTTAGGGAAGAAATTACTTAAAAATAAAGATGATGTCTAGGAAAAAGTAACATGTTTTATTTTGTAGCTTTAAATGTTACTGTCTAAAACTGGATTCTAAAATAAAATAAAATTTGAATAGAATTATCGTTCACCCAATAAAAACAATAATTGAAACTATGATTACAAACATCCAATAAATAACAGCAAAAGTACTTCATACACAAAACTAGAATTTCTTACAGCGTATTCCACTGGTAAACCTAGCAGTAATGGAAACGGGAATGCGCGAATAACGATTCGATTTCTTCGTGTATTTCCGATGGATACTGTAATGTGCACAATACACAAGGGAATCGAATCGCTGTCCGCGCGCTCTCCCGTCATCACCCATCGCTACTGTCGATTGGTAAGGTCACAGTTGCACTAGGGGTAATTTTTATGGCTTGCTAAAGGAGCAAAAGCTGCCATAGAGCAATATGACTGAATAACGGCAGGTGATATTTACAAAAAATGTAACAGTGGTAATAAATTATAAATAACCGACGCAATGGAACGTGACAAGTAAAATCGCTCGGCCATTGGCAAAGCACGTCAAGAATTTTCGTTCTAGAAAAATAAACTTCGAGTGCGCTCTAGTGTAGTTCAATGAGATACGCCTGTCGTATATTTGAGGGTGTTAGAATCGAACCGCACATCAACTTAATACGAATATAACTGAACTGAATCATGATAAGCATGTACGCCAATAGATTTTCCTCTATCGCTTACGATGAAGTCGCGCATTGATATAGGCAACATATAGGCGCTTGCAATGCATGTAATTATACAGAGCGAGTCGAGAAAAACGAGCTGAACCACAGGAAACACGTGAAAATAGTGTCAAAAACTCATACGCTCTCATTTCTTTTCAAGCCTACATAGTTGACCTCCAAACATTTTATGATTCGTCTTCAAAGGGCGTCTGTTACTCTCTTGACTGCTTTGTGCGTGGTATCGGTTGCAGTATTTCTGACATCAAAATAAATGAAAATCGGATAAAATATGACCCTTAAAATTATTTTAATGTTTACAATATACCCCTGAAGTTTGGTCCATTCCTCCCAATACACCCTGTATAACCACAGAACGATTGGGTCTTCTTTTACGGTATAGGCATTTATCGGTAGATAGATGCATGCGATATGTATCAACAATATGTTTTTAATTGCTTAGCAGTGAGACATAAAGGTACATACGTCCATAGTGGAGCAACATACCCCAACATAACGTAACGGCAACCCATTTCAACACAAAAAAATTAGGTTTGTTTGAATATGTTTTGTTGGGTTGATTCAACAACAGTTGTTGTGTGAACCCATTTTTAACGGTAAAGATCAAGAGATAATATGAAACATTTGTTAACATTGATTTCACTCAGTGGATGGAATGTGAGCTTGTATTTCAAAACAGTCGCAAAACTACAAGTACTAAAGCTTATTTCTCGTTTTTTGAAAGTGAGAAGAGAAAAATTTATTTGTAGAGATGGCGTTTAAATTTAATTCGCAATTATAGAGAACGCCTATATATGTGGAATGATATATGGAATGCAGTTTGTTCAGCTTTAACAACATATATAACTGGATGTGCCTTCCTCAATCTACATACAGAGTCAGAAGCTGATAGGATCAAGAAAGAAAGGCTGATCTTTGTGGTGACGTAATGCGCAGACTCGTACAATTTAAGATTCATATATTCAAAGTTGATATTGTTTAAAAATCAATAAATACGTAAATTGTTGTTTCACTTATACATACCAATTACAGTTTTCTTTAACTAACAGAATGCAATCTGTTTATACTGCATAGCTCCATGGGCGTACCCAGAAGGCAGCGGGGAGCGGCCCTGAGTACCTGGCACCTTTATTTCGACAGATTTTGAGACCGGGATTTGAATTTAAAATTGAAAAAATAAAAAAGATAGAATATATCTCTTTCTCTGTCGACCCTAGTGCCTTCAAAGGTCATATTATGTGCCACTTCCGTTTATATATTGTTAACCCTAATCCATATTCGATGCGTCTTATTGGAATGTCAAGTGGGAAACGAGTTCACACATTGATAAGCGCGTCAGACTAAACAAAATGAAAGGGAGGGAGAATATACGGGCAGTCTGACGAGAGCTAATTATTTTAATTGAGATATATTTAAATAAAGCGGTTATCACAGTATACATAGTTTCATTCTTAAATAGCTATATTACTTACGTACTAAAACGTATTTTATCGCGTAAAGTAGCGTTGTTACTTTAACAACTTTTTTTAAGGTTTAGCGGTAGGTTGCCAATTTACTGAAGAAGCAAAAAGAAAATTTCGAAACCCGATAGCCGATTTTTATAGAAGACGAAAAATATATCGTAACATTAAAAAACCTGAATCGGGAATCAAAATGCATTGCTTGTGATGCGTTATTTTTTTTTCAAACAACACCCATTAACCTTCCTCAAGCTAAACTATCATTTGTTATGTGGGGTGCAAATGCAACCCATAAACAACAACCACAATAACGCAAAAATTGAAATGTGGCACAATTTTAAAAATATAATTAAATTTGGTACATATTGAAACCAAAGTTAAAAAAGAAATTCCCTTATTGGGTGCAGCTGTACCCCGCTCGGCTCGAGAAAGGTTAATAATTCTTCCTCCATGTCATGGTAATTCACTTCCTACTACATAATATGCGAGTTACTTAATGTTGTTCCAGTGGGGACGTTCCTTATGATCATTGCTGGTTGGTTGTAGAAAAATTTAAAATTAGACACCCAACGTTACGAAATAAATTATGTCTACTGTTATAGTCTTTCTTTAGTTATATTGGTGCACGCTTCAATTTTTCACCAAAACGGCACTTCATAACACTATACCTGTTACAACGGTGGTATTTGAGAAATACAAGCTTAAAGTTTAGGTATCTATATTTCCGAAAAGTATCTTACAAAATTTACGAATACAAACATCTTCCTTATATTAAATCTAAACAATATTTAGGAAAACTGAGAGATTTTATGCAATAAAAACGCAATTCTTGCTTTTCAATCCAAGAGAATACAATATGTGTAATGAAAATAATCCTACTACTTAGTCTATCTATGCCTCTTTTATGAATTATTTTTATAGTCGAAGGCAAGTTCACATAAAAATTCAAAGAAATGATGTATGTAAGACATTTAAAACAAAACATGTAATAATAGATAATAAAAAGTTTAATGATTGGCTTCTTTTTAAATTTTTAAAAACTAACTCTGTCTATAAAGCTGGGAAGGCCAGAGAACGATACATCTGCTGTCGTTATAATAATTATTGTTAGAAAATTAAAGGCTAAATTGAGATGTGTGTGGTTTTTCAATAGTTATTTAATAATTAATAGTTTATTCCTTAGTCGGTACTTCGATTACTCGAGGTTTATCTATAATACGCGCGGAACGATTGCCCTTCTCGACGATACCAATAATCCATGCTTGGTAGCCTTCCTGTTTTTCAATATCCTTGCAATAAGCAGCTGCCTGCTCTCTCGGTAAACAGATCAACAATCCTCCGGAAGTTTCCGCAGAATGGCCTTGGAGTAGTTGGAACATGTTGCCGCAAGCTTTTGCGACCGCAGCCATCTTCGCGATAACAGGTAGATTATGAATAACGAACGAGACTTCGTTTTTCTGATGGGAAGCTAACGTTTGCGCGTGACCGAGGAGACCAAAGCCCGTGACGTCGGTTGCACCATGAGCGTTGTACTTATGCATCAGTCTACTGGCGATACGATTTAGCCTAGCCATAGAGTCCATCGCTCGGTGATACGCTTTACGAACATCTTCTTCACTAACCACCAATTTGATGCGATTCCAACGTTCAGGCTGGTCTAGCCATTGATGAGCATTCACAGCAACCTGACGAGAAATTAGTTGATTTTAGGCATCACATATTAAAACTAGATGTAATTTGGAACTATAAGTACGCATATAAAATGAGTAGAAATAAAATGAATGAATATACTTGAAGTTCACATCATTTTTAAACTAATCTTTAACTAACAATACCTGACATTAAAATTGCTTATGATTGAAATAGATAATATATGGGAAGATATAAAAGCAAAAGAAACAGTTACAAGCAGTATAGCAAGAAAAAAGTAAGGAAGACTGGAAAAAGCACGTTAACAAGTGAAAATGAAAAGAACAAAGAAAAATATCAAAATGACGAAAATATATAGAAAAAAGGAAAGAGAACACGTGGAGAATAAATTAAAGGAAATAGAAGGAACATTGCGCAGGACGGTTTACGGTAGTTAAATATTGAAAATTAAGGAATAATATACTGGACAGGATACGCTGAAGAATAGCAAAAGAAGTTAGTAGTAACTTATTAGCAAGAAAATGAGACAATGAATTGCAACATAAACATGTAAATAGAGTCCCCAGCTACGATATTAAAGGCACCATTTAGTTTTAGTAAAGTCATAAAACAAATTCGTAATTTTGCGTTACGGTATCGTCAGGAATAGTAGACATTAAAGCTAACATTTTTACACAACGATTATACATACCAATACCGTGTCGTAATATATAATCGCCGTGTAAAAATCTCAGCGATGCCGCAAGCCAAAATGTACAGTGACCGGTTTATGTTTTGTCCCCCCCTTGCAACGACTAAATATCGATACGATCTTCCGCGTGGCAAAGCTGAGTATTTTATTTTATATTCAATAAACCAGGTATTTTCAATGATGTACGTCACTAAATACAAATACCTCTTTCTCAACTAGTAAACACAAGGGTTATTAAATTGTTTCATTGTACACAGAACACATCAAACAAATATCCATTGCTCCTATTATCTACTTTTATTAGATATTCTCAAATTATATTCGCTCAAATACGTAAAATTACATGTACAATTTTCAACTGGCCATAATGGCCCTAATATAAGGGTTACAGAGCCAATAGATAAATATCTATAAGGATAGAATTAAAGCTAAAAAAAAAGTCCTCAAACATATCACTTTAAAAACTAGTCTGATTTAATACGTATTTATGCAAATTTGGTAATTAAAAATTATGTTATGGTTTATTTTTATTACCTGTGTTCCTAGTGGCTTCGTTAAAACTAACACATCTCCAACAACAGCATTGTCGGGGACAATATACTCATTTGGTTGACATACTGTAGAAGCTACACCACCAATGGTACACCAGGGATTAACGACTGTTTGTCCTCCAGTTACAGAAGTACCTGCTTCTAAGGCAGAATCTTTAAAACCTCTCATTATTAAAGGTATCACAACATCTCTTTCTTTCTCAGTCATTTTGGTACTGACCCCGAGCAACATAAGCATATTGTCACACTCTGTGACACCCATTGCGTATAAATCACTAAGCACATTAGCGCAAGCAATTTTACCCATCATGTAGGGATCGTCAACCAAGGGATAAAAGAAGTCAGTTGTTTGCACCAAACAAAGGCCACCATGTCGTAAAGGTGTAACCTGAAATAAATGCGTCGAATTAAAAATCCAATTTAATTCCTTTAGATTGTGGTTTGTAAAGAAATGCCGAGCAGAAATTTCCTTTAACCAGTACAGGTTATGAATTTAGATAAAATACCAACAGTTGTCAAAGTCAAGGTCGCGACCATAATGTATACAAGTTTCGTTTGTTTCTTTGGAATTCATGCAATTCAAATTGAATATAATAAAAGTCAGATAAAAGTAATGATCGATATTTTACGAAATAGAAACGCAAGCGGAGCATTACCGCTTAAATACGGACATAAAAATGTTGGGGTACATACCGAACAATCGAGACCGATTCCAATTCTTGGAATGGCCATATGCATAAAATGAGCGTGTTCATGTTCTGCTGCCGAATTGTAATCTTGCTGCAAACCTTCAACCAGTTTGTTGAGGACTTCTTGGGGAACCTTACATCCGCGGCCTTTCAAATCGGCGAAACGCGTCAAGCGAAAACTGGCTTCCAAGTCGTGCGCCAGTGGATCGAAAGGCCGCCGTAACGCTAATGCATTCGGATTTGCAGCCAATTCTAATTGTACAGCCCCCATCGCATCTTGCTGCACGTTTGTTACTTGATAGTCACCCATGCCGGCGTTTCAATTCAAAGTTTGTTGTGGAAATACACTCGTACTACCGTGTTAAAAACACTGGCTCCACGAAAGCGTTTCTCAAACAATTGGGCGACGCTAATAAGATGGCGGAGTAGCGCTCTGCAGTTCCTAAACAATCGCGCATGTCCAAATAACCCATTGGTCATTATTGGCTGAAGGGACAGGCAAGCATATTCGCCTGGTACTCAAACTGTTCGAAATACAAAGTAAATATATTTAAACTGGTAGTAAATGGATAAATACTCCTCGTTTTACGGACGATTATTATGAATATATGTAATTATTCTATAAGAAAACGACAAGACAAACATGTTTTCTTTCAAAATCAATTAGTGTCTCTTTCAATTGAACGTCTTTCTGTAGTGTTGCTTTTTGCAAAAAAAGTTAGCGCCATATTTAGAAGCCGTTCCGTAACGTAATAATTTGTTCAATTACCATTCATATTACAGACATGAACATTTTCTATTGGTCTAGAATACATCCTCGAGGTGTTCATTATGTTAAGTAATACGAAATAAAATGAATTGCAAGAAATAATTTCATGTTATTTATGTTATATACTATATATGTAGCCAAATTTTTTCAATGCTACCAATACATGAAGAAAATTTCCATTTATGCGTTCCCTGAATATCAAAATAGAATTTTAGCTTAAAAATGATAAGTAAATAATAATTTTTACAGGCGATCTGTTTTATCGAACAAAATGATGTTTTCCATTAAAATGCATGTTTTAAGTTCTTTGATTGCACTGTCAATTTTAATCAAAAAATCACCGCCTTTAGGCATTGCTGATATATATTCATTTGATAGAAAATAGATTTTTGCTTCTTAACGTTGCGGATAACGGATTGATATCTATTAATTAGAGGTGAAATAGTACAAAAACCTTTGGAATGTGTTGGTTTATTTATAACGACCATTATTGTCGACATATTTTCAATTATTTAATCTTCCCGCGCTTACAAATACTTGTGGCGCCATCAAGAATATTTTAGTCAACTATTGTCCTTATCCGCCATATTTTTAATTGATAAGGTGTTGGTGGGGAGCATCGTTTCTCATGTTCTATTTGAATAGGAAGAATTTCGTAGTAAATACTGGTGAAGATATTTTTAAGCAAAATTATAAAAGAAATAATTTGTAGATCGTGTAAATGCAATATCAAAAGTCCGAAATGATTCGTTCAAAGTTGAAGTTTCATTAATTAAGTGACGATTTTTGTAAATAATGTCCGCTAAAGAACAGAGTGTTAACGATACTATCCTTGATATGATAAATAACTTAAAACCTAGAAGTATGAAATTGCCAGATTACGGAACACCTTTAAAACGTTCATTAAGTACCGCCAGCAACACAAGCAATGAGGAAACTCCAACTGCAAAAAAACCAAAGCATGAAAGCATTTTGGACGTATCTTACGTGGGTTCACCAAGGGAGATTAGACGACTCAGAGCTGACCTATTATCGTCCCGCAATACGATATTAAACTTACAGAATCAAATTCAACATATGCATGGTGTACGAAAGGAGATGCAGATTATGTTTGACAATGAGCTAGCGACATTACATTCGCAGTGTGAAAAGGACACCAAAAATATTGAAGAATTAGAATTACAGTTACAAAGTATACGAAAAAGAGAAATAGAGCTAAAAGAGCAACTTTCTGAGGTCAGTAAAATAATTTGTTAATAACATTTTATTATATATCCTTCTTTTAGGAAAAAAATAAATATGACAACATGAAAATTGATTGCGATACTAAAGTTGAAGAATTAGAAAAAGGACTGTTGGAAATATCCACAGAATTAAAACTACAAGATTCTGAAGAAAACGGGGAAAGAAATAAGTTGAGGCAGAGAATTAACGAGCTTGAAATGTTATACAGTGCAGTACAAGAAGAGGCTGAAGCATATAAAAAGTTAACTGAAGAATTAAGTAAGTGAAATTATCAGTATCACAGATTAGGTTGTATTTTGATAACCAATTTTTTTTAACCCTAATTCTCTAAAATTATCAGTATTAGTGTGTGCTTCGTGAAATACGTTTGATTAATTAAACTTTAGAACTTTAATAGGCAATTTGGATAATTGGATGTGAATCAACAGTTTGATAATGGGCCAGTACATAATTCGAGTATATAAAGGGATGCATCAAATGAATCTACTGCTTCAATTACGGAAAATGCCTATTGCTATGAAATGATTACTTAGTTATTTTTATTGTTGATGATGAATATTTATAATCCTGCAACTTACAGTCCCCATCTCATGTCGTTCATCTGCACAAACACATAACTAGACAATGTTGTCAGATTACAATATCAGTACTAAAAAAAAGTTTTATTTATTTATTAATTTCTCTAATTAAAAGCACATAATTGCAACATGACACATTGTTAAAATATAAGCAAGTGTCCCATGACTTTTTACATGTCATTCATCGAAAATAATATTGATCGTTTAATTACCTTTTCTCACTCTTCCTTAGTTTGAATTCAAAATTGTCTCCTATTGTATTAGGTTGCTGCTGGAGTGCGCACAATGAGTGACAAAAAGAAGTTGCTAGTGCATCACATACAGACGTTATTGTATCACTTCTACTTTTGATTGTTTACTTATCAAGATAAAGATGGTATAGTTTGAAATAAAGTGTTTTGACGCATTCAAAACGTACTATCGCAGCTCGTTCCTCGTAATAACGCAACGGCGCCCAATAATATAATTAGATCACCTTTTTCTTCTATTTTTAATAAAGAAAAATTAAACTAACAAATATACAAAATAAATACATAAACGCTTGTAATTTAAAATATTTAAATTACGCAGAACGATTCTCGAATGGCACAAACACCGGTGTTTTGAGCTCCTTGGCTCTTATCAGTGTGCAGCAGTGCAGATAAAAATTCAAGAGATATTTATGGGCACAACAAAAAAGCGCCAATTCCTTGGAAAGCATCAGTGATTTGCATCTGTTTTCAATTTTTTATCTTTAGTCTTTTTATTTATAAATTAGGAAGTCATTAAATAGTACTAAGTAGTGGAAGTACAAATGATTACTTATTTCAATATCTGTTGTAATAATAGGTTCAGTTGAATTCTTACGCGTATAAGTGGGATTCATTTCGACTTAATTGAGTTTAGATATATATTTGTTTTTGTTTTGGAATTAGATTAATTTTTAAAAACTTGTTTATTTGCTTTTTGTACAAAATATTAAGTATTTATTTGGAAATAATTAAGAATCATTTGAGTCCATCAATACGATAAAAGATATCAAATGAGATTGCATTTGATAAAATATGTACCGGTGCCGAGGATGGTGGGGTAATTGCCTGATTGTGATTTGTAAATGTGTAAGGTTGTCTAACAAAACAGAATGGCATTCTTGCACTTAACATAGTGTTGGAAAAAGTGCTTCCCCATCAAATCTTATTGGCTAATGCTTCAATGTAATCATCATATGAAATAAAGATAATGGGACCAATGATAGATCGCTGGAAAATCCCAATGCTTCTAACTAAAGTGTGACTGATGACTTTGCTACTGCTTCCGTGTTTAGAGAAATGTATTTCGGCGTATTGAGGTCTAACTTTTAATCTTTCTGCTCTCTTCATCTATGGATACGCACAAACCCAGTACATACATATTTTCTTTTAAATTCATTTACAGGACACCTTCTTGCGCCTTTTTCAGTGGCATCTACGCCCACTTTTGTTTTATTATAAGCTATAATAATATCTGGTTTTCTGGAGAGACTGTAGCATCGAGATGTATAGTTGATAGAAGTAACACAGATTTACTTTTCCTAGGGACAAATAGAAGCAAGGAAAATCGTCTCTGTTTCTACTTGGCCAGAATTCGGCAGGAATAAAAGTTTTATTTTTATGTGAGCTGCCTACTCAGTTGCTATATGGTAGTCAGTAAAATTATCTATAAGTTATATTGCGATCCGTTTTTTCATTTCTTTCACTACGAAAAACTACATTTCTGGCGTGATTTATGTTTCTAGGTTGATTTTTTATATCCTTTAGGAGGTTTTGACGTCAGACAATAGCCACAATTTGAATACCATATTTACCACGTGCTTTAATTGGGATCTATTGCCTAAATGGGCATTTGCTTCGATATAGTACTAGTTCGTCAACAGTGAGATTTTCATACGGTACAGACATATTTGGGAGTTGACTTACATATGAATCAGAGAGAGCTGTGATGGGTGTCAATTTGTTATATCTTCAACATACAGGCCTATTCCCTTTATTATCAAAGCGTAAAAAGCGGGTTATTTTGTAAAATGAATATACTCTGCATCTGAATCACTACATAGTTCTGGCAACGATTCTTCAGCATCTTTGTGTACACCAGCCAAATCATAATATAGAAACAATCACCTAAATTAAGCCGATAGCGGTGGGATTTTTATGCCACTCTGCACCGTCACGTAGATTGCCACAGTACTTCAGAGTTAACAATAAAACACTTCAGCAGTAACATATTTAGTTTATATCTTGTCTTACAGATGCACGCTTAGCTGAATGTACTCAGCTAAAACAAGATCTCGAAGTTAAGGAACAACTCGTACAAAAAGTACGTCTGGAAATGAAAGAATTGAATTACGTTAAAGAAACCTACTATGAAATTCAAAATCAGGCAAAGGTGAGTTTTCCATTATCATGTTTTATTGATAATATTCGTCATATATCACCTTGTTTTAGACGCAACAGCATAAATTATCGACGTACAACGATTTAGAGAAGGAAAATAAGAAATTGAAGGATGAAGCTAGACGTTTAAAAGATGAAATCCATAACAAACTTCTTTTAGAAGAAGAAGTGCATGACTTGAAGGGTCGTTTGGTTAATTTCAAGGAGCAGGAAAAGAAATTGGCTACATTGCAGGTAATTCGAAACTATTAATCCTTGTAAGATTAATTCGCGTGGAATCAAATTTAGGTTACGAAAGCTCAAAACGACATATATTTAGAAGAATGGCGAGCAGTGGCTAGAGGCATATGTGAAACTACCGCTCCCGACATGGTTTTACAGAAAATGTTACGCTCGTTAGTCGAGCGCCTTCAGCAGCAGGAAATTGGATTAACTTCGGATAAAATACAATTGGATTCGCAAGTAAAAACAATAACGCACGTACGTTTCTTCGAGATAAGCAATATGCATCACAATAAATTATTTAATGTCTTTTCAGGAGGCTAAAACAGCTCAGGCTGAAATAGAAAAAAGTCAAAAAGTGGTATATGAGTTACAAAGTAACATTCAACAGAAACAAAATCTTATTCATAGGATGCAGAAAAAGTTATTGTTGATAAGTCGCGAACGTGACAGTTACAGAAAGCAATTGGATTCGTACGAAAAAGACTTAACCATTTGTATGGCACCGTCAAGTTCCGCACAACCCGGCGCAAATCAAATACAAACTCAAAAGGAAAGAATCGATAATCTCGAGAAGGTCGTTGATGGATACAGGGAGATGGTGGCGAGGCTCGAGAGTGATTTGCAAAGTGTTGAACCAGATATGCAGACGGGTAGGTATAAACTATGTAGCTATATCCTACATAGATTATTTTATTTTATTTTTCTGAATTGTCTGCGATATAAAAGCCTAATATAACCTTCATATTTTAGTAATGAAAAAGATTTTAATCATTACAAACTAATGTTTGTGTTCTGTAGAATAATTTTTCCAGGTGTTGCCGTATCGTTGGGTTTACTTTTGATGTTTCGCTGGTCATACTGTAACTTTTTTAAAAAGGTTTCTATTATAAGAATATAAAAGTAATACATGGAAAAAATTGTAATAGATCTTTTTATTTCAACATTATTTTCGTAAAGCATCGGCACAATTTACCCCAAATCAATGCAATATTAATGGTTTAAAACATTTTCTTTTGAGATATATTGCAAATGCTAATCATACACTTACATACAGTCATCAAGCAAAATATCTGCAAATTTCCCATTTCACCTGCTTACTTCACTCCACAATACATTTGCTTTACCTACTTACGCAGCTTCGAACTGCGCCGAAACTATATCACGTGAACATCTTTTTTGTTTGTTCTTTTTTATGAGTACGAGCCCCGACTCACATGTTATGGTTACATTAAAATATCTGTAACACTGTATATCTCTAATAATTAATATATTAGAACAGAAAGAATTTTTCAGCGAGTAACTCATTGATATTTTTTATTCTATCTACAGATGTCGCGCCAATTAGGGTCGAACAAGTTCGTCGTTTGCAGGAGGATATTGATCAGCTAAAGAACGAGAACGCAACATTACGAGATAGAAAAGACTGTCTGGAAATACAATTGGAGGAGTTATTAATTGGACAAGACAATGTTCAAAGCCGCGTAGTTCACCCCGCTAAAAATCCTCTCTCAGAATGTTTAACGCAACGAGAAGCTGACAAGGAAAAACTCGTCGAAGAAGTATGTTGCTTATTCTCTTTACATATTTTAAGGTTAATATGTCTATCGAACATTTCAGGTTGAAAGACTGAAGCGAAAAGTTCGTAACTTAGAAGAGGGATTGGAAGCTAGTAAACTGAATGAATCGGCAATTAGTACAAAGGATGCTCTTGCTCTGAAAGAGCAGGTTAAATCTTCTGAAACTCAAATGCAAAGGCTTAAAGATTACTTCAAGTCTTCTATGCAGGAGTTTAGGAATGTCGTTTACATGATGTTGGGTTACAAGATTGATAAAACGTCCGGTTCGCTTTACAAATTGACGAGTATGTACGCAGATAGGGCGGAAGATCATCTCTGTTTCCAACTTGGTACCGATGGAGCTCTGAATTTATTAGAAAACGAATTCAGTACTAGCTTGGAGGAGTTCGTTGAACTGCATTTGCGACATCAAAAATCCATTCCGGTGTTTTTAAGCGCTATTACATTGGATCTGTTCAATAATAAAACAATGACCACCAAAACTTTCGATGTTGATGAAGACAACGTCTTATAAGCAGTTAATTTTTGTACCTTTATTTTTAAGTAATTATTTAAATGCATAAGATAGATCATGGAGTAAATAAACACATGTGCTTATATTGCAATTTTTTTTTTAATTCGTTTTGTAAAGATTCATAAAATACTTTAGTCTTTGATTAAGCAAATAAAAAAACATTTGTAAGAATAAAACATTTATTCCTCATTAGTAGCAAGTAACACATATAAAAATATAAAACTAATCTTAAATTGTATTTAATAAATTACAAAGATATTTCAGTCAATCTGTTTCTATTTTTGATATAAAAATTAAAAGGTATAAACAAATATCACATAAATTGTATATATACAAAATAGTAGAATGAAGAAATTAATCAACTTCTTCAATCGTCGGTCCATTGTATCGATTTCCATCAAATCCTCCAGCTTGTCGACCGCAGTTTTTAGGCATTTGTTGCTGTGTTCCGTTATTATAGAATTTGGCGATTATTGGACTGCAAATAGCTGTTAGATGTTTTTGTTTATCTTCGTATTCCTCCTTTTCAGTTAAGGTATTACTGTCTAACCACCGTAAGCATTCATCACATTCTTTCTTAACCATGTTCTTATCTGTTTCGGATAATTTTTCTCCTGCTTCGTCTACAGCTTGTTTGACATTGAATACGTAGCCTTCCAACTGATTTCTAGCCGCAATTTTCTGTCGC